>PVJX010007203.1:0-72516 GCA_004027295.1 Dolichotis patagonum | reverse complement strand
TATAAATAAATGGACACGACTTGAGACCATTCTCTTAAGTGAAATAAACCAAACTCACAAGGGTAAATACCATATAATCTCCCTAATATGAGATTTGATAAGAGTATATAAGACTTTATGGTAAGCATGAGGCCCCATCTCATAGCTTCGAAGTCTTTCAAAGTTTTAAATCATCAGTTGGAATGGTTTTATCCTGTTTGTTTGACTATATCATACATGATGATATGAACAGCTGTTTTGAAGAAAACATTATGACAGCTATTGCTGATTTAATATTATCCTTCTTAGAAGTCCTACCATGTTTTTTTGTTTTTGTTTTTGTTCTATTACCATTGGTTCTATCTATCACATTGTGTCTCATTGGAATTTGAATATGTGTGATAGTTCAAACAAATTTTTTTCTTTTTTATAAAAAATGAGATATTATAATACCCATTGATCATTTTCTGTTATTTGGTTCAGAAAGCCCTGTAATTCTTTCACTATATGCATGGCTTTATACTATTGTGTAATGTTTGATATTATTGTAATTGAAACTATGCTCAACTATAGCAGAGTAAGAGATATGGTGTTAGATACTGTTGATGTCCAGTTGACTTAATGTAAAGTACTGTGTTGCCTATGCTGTCTTCTTCTGATCTGCTCTGTACTGCCCCCTTTTGTTTTATTCTCTTTTAAAGTAAAAAAAAAAAAGGTAAGAGAATAGTGAGTCATATTACAGAAGTCTTTGCAACCTGTAACTCCTGAAAAGTACAAAGTCATTGAAGAGTATCAGAAGAGAAGAAATTTGAGACCAAAACAAAAGGAAATGCAACAAGATACAAGTTGTTCATTCTCTCTGAGATTACACAGAAGGTAGATGTTTAATTGCTCTGAATTCATCCTTTCCCATCCTTTTCCTGTGACTGAACGGACTGATGAATTTTGGTGTACATAAGCTTTGAGAACAATATTTGATTACTTCAATTAATTCAACAAATGTATACACAAAACTGTAATATTTCTAGAAATTCTCTAGTTCTTATGGAAGAAATGAAACAATCATAAGGAAATACCAAGCAAGACACTGCCACCACAAAAGAGAGGTAAGATAATGCATGAACAGTGTACAAAACTCCCTCGGGCAACTCTATCATGCATAGTCTTTAAGAAAATGGCCACAGAGTACAGGAAAGCAGATTATTTCTGCCTTGTCAGGCCAGTAATAATGTATTTGATTTAGTTTCCCCCAGTCAGAAACACCACTGCCTCCTTTGAACCTCAATTTTCAAATCAGTGATGTAACATCACGAAGATTGTTGGGGGTCAAGTTTCACTGCAGCCTAAGGAAAACATGAGAAAGACTGTCTATCTGGCTTTATATTTGCTGCTATGTAAGCTTCTTGGCCTTTTTCGTTCATTCACCATCTAGTTTGGTCTTCACCTTTTCAGTGATTCTGTCAATCTCTAATTTTCATCCAAATTAGGAGTCAGTTTCTGTTGCTGGTAACCAGTAAGTCTATATTGGCAAAATATAAGACAACACTGCCATGCATGATAAACCCATTAGAGCGTACTAATGCTATTATAAATATTACTAAATTGTCATTGTGAAATAGATGTCTAACAAAGTCTACACACATGGAATAAAACTTTAAGTTGCCCCTTGACAGCTGGATAAAAATTAAATGAGTCCAAGAAAGGAAGAAGAGAGATAATGCCAATGAGAATATTAGCAGGTAAGAATGGAATTCCAGTTATAGGCAGTATGCTTTGAAGAGTGACGTAAATGAGTGTTATTGAGGAGTTTGGAGAGTTAAAGAATTGAAAGGTTATGAAAATATCCAACTTTCAAAACACTGAATGTCCAAAAGAGAATGAGGGACTTGAACTTCAATGCAAGAACTAAGAGGACTGTGAAAATGAATCAATATCCTCGATATGAAATTATAACTCTAATAAACTGCACCTGCCATTATTTTAAGCCCTTAATAGCTATTTAATTTGTGAATATGTTACTACTCTTTGCTGTGGCATATCCCATAAATTACCTTGAGGACTATTTTGTCCAACCTCTTTCTGTTAGGCTATCATGCACTACAAAGGCTAGAGAATAAAAAGCTTAATTTAGCCTCCTTTACAATGAGCTTTCTGGAAGTCATTTCTGCCATCAGATGTACTCATGCGTGACTAGAATTTGGATCCTAAACAAATGAGAGACGTGTACTCTGCTAGTGGAGATTGTGGCAGAAGTAGTGTAGTGTAGAACCTGAAGTGGGGGATTTGCTGGCAGTTTCCCAGTTAACAGATTGTGTCCCAGTCCCGGCAGCAACATCAGTTCCCTAGGTGACACTGTGAGGGAACGTGGCTCTGACAAGCAGCCCCAGACGCTTAACCTACAGTCTATTTCCTTCCTAAGACCCCTCGAAGATTCAGCAAGCCACTGAACATCCTGAGATAAATCTTGTTCTGCTTAAACTCACTACTGTGCAATCTGCTCTCTTTAACTAACCTTGATGATATTTGTTCCAGCGGTACTATGCTGGGGGAAAAAAAGTTACTGTGTTTGTTTGTTAAGTAGCACAGGTAGGTATAAAAACATAGGGACACGTTTCTTTCTAAATACTGAAGTATGAAAACAAAAGCATTACTGATACATCTATTGTCTGTGTTTTTAATAAAAGAGAGCCTATTTATAAAATTTTATATAACTAAGAATAAATATGGTGTATATGTCAATTTTGGGTGTTTCTAGAATATCTGTCTTTCATTGAAAATGTATAATAGCAAATAATTCTGCTCAGGTTATGTTTGTTTGGCAAGAGTGAATCTCAGTTTTATCCAATATACTTTATATTATACTAAAATTATTTGTGTAAATGGTAAATTTTATCAAAAAATCTATGATTCTTCTTGATAAAATGAGGATCCTTTTAATGTAGACTATTGCTAATGTTCACTCAAGGGTTTAAATTTCTTTTCTATTAGGAAAAAGCAAAGAGACCCATTGGTGATTTATGTTAGCAAAACTATATAATTCATTTTATGAAAAAAATAATTTATTTTTAATGGAAAATCTCAGTGGTTGACAAGTAAAATCTGTAATTCTTGTGACTGTTTTTGAAAGAAGTTTTTCTTTCTCAATTTCTCTTTTTGTTCAGTATCTAAAGAGTACTTGGCTTACCCATCAGTAATGAGTAAGTATTGGGTATATGAGTGTAGTTGTTGTAGCCCCATCATTAGGAACATGTAGAAAATTGATTTCAGTATGATTATGGCAACAGGGCATAATACTTTACTTCTGGAAACAGTGTTTCACTGTGCTGCCCAATCTGGCCTCAGACTACTGATTTCCATAGATTCCCCCATCGGAGTCTCCTGAGTAGCTGGGAGCGTAGTGTTCACCACCACCATGACCAATAGTGTAATAATTTTTAAACAAATAATGACATAGAGTTTAGTGTGGAATGTACATTCCCTACTTACAGGAGTATCTCACATATCATTTGCTCATACTTTGTGGGTACATTAGATCATTTTTACTTCCATTTGACCCTGCCTTGAACTTGTCTAATGTGATCACTCAACAGATTGTACTAAAAATCATACTAATGTCTCTACACAGATTGTAATGTTGATCATTAAGGATTTATTGCACATTTCTATTTACTTAAACATTATTTATCTTGAAACGTAGTACCTTGTGTAATTGTTTTTCATAATGCGCCAATAGATGTGGAAGAGATGAGACCTTAAAAATAAAAAATCATCAGAAATAAATCAAACAAGAGATCAGTTTGATACAGTATTTATGAGGGAACTGCTATGTATGTAGTACTGACTTAGATACTACAAGTATGCAGAGGTTCACGTAAACAGCATAAAAACAACAAAAATACAAATAAAAAAATACACCCTCCAAAATATCTACCCTCTGTGACACACTCCAAGCTTGTTTTATGATAGCTGTGCTTCTCACACAGTGAGCCTTGTGACTGGGCTTTGGAGGTCACTTCTAAATATGCTCAGGAGTGATGGACAAAATACAACCTGTCTTAGCCTGAATTACCGAATTCTTGTTTCTCTTCTTATAAAACCCTTTTTCAGTTTAAAGGTGAATCTGTTTCCTGGAATTTATGTTCACATAAAATTTGGAGTTCTTAAAAGCATAATCTCCTTAACTTAAACATTTTGCATTTGCATGAGGCACCAGGGAATATAAAATGATTCTCTAATTGAAACAAGACTTAATAAGCAGTTCCTAAAACCAGGAGAACACATGAACTGCAATCCCAGCTTCAATACCACTTGCTGTGTTTCTTTGGTTTAATTGAATAACACACCAGAATTTGAGCTGCCCCTCACATTTGTTGAAAGAAATAAGCAGTGAGGGTACACTTTCCTGAAAATTGAATAAACTAGGATGAGGATTTTTGCTATTTTTGTAGGGATAAACTTCTTATGTAAAGTCATATTTAGTGAAAATGGAACTCGATGCCTGAAGAACCACTTCTACAAGTTAAAAACCAGTCCACCAAAATCTATGCATTGTATCTTAATTGTTGATTATTTATTCCTTAGCCTAATACTAGAATTATTTAATGGAATAATATGCTAATTGGTAATTCAACAAATTAAAATATCAGGAGCTATTAAAAAGAACAAAGCAAACTTGTATCTATTGGGAGGGGAAAATCTCCAAATGTATTGTTAAATGAAACATTTCAAAATAGAGTACTCAGTATAATATGTGAATTCTGCATGAAAGGGAGGTACTCTTTTTTTTTTTTTTCGTACCAGGGATAGAACTCACGACCTCGTGCTGGCCAGGCAGGCTCTTAAGCCACTGAGCTAAATCATTGGCCTGAGAGGCAGATATTCTGACACAGGCAAATAGGGGTTTATTTCAATCTCATAAATATAGCACCTAAAAAAATAAAAATAATAAATGCATCATCTGTCTTAAAACCTGATTCAAATAAGGTGGTAAATTAGTGCATATATGTGCTATGAACGTCTGCTCTAGAATGTCACTGGCACATTGCATAGAGGAGTTAAAACTGGTCATATGAAAAATTAATGCTTTACAAACTTTTAAGAGGCTCTGAAATTATAGCCAATAAAAAACTGAAACATTAAGAAAATAATGGAATAAATTGCATTATGAGCATTTGATGAAATAGTATATATCCATTAAAATTAGTTATAAAGATTATGTAGCAATAAATAAATCATTTTTAATAGAAAGTTAAATGGAAAATAAATCACAGACTAAGGCTGAATATATATATATATATATATATATATATATATATATATAACCTATCACCCAACAATTTCACGTAAGCAGCATAAAAACAACAAAAATACAAATAAAAAAATACACCCTCTTGGAGGTCTATGCCAACAAAAGTATGTGCATTATGCATTCACCAAAATTGTGTTCATATCTACTTACCAAAACTTCAGACCAAAATTATTATAACAACATTATTTACATAGAAACCAACTATGCTGCTGATGAACAAGAGTAGTACCCGTTAGTACCATCACATTGATTTTATTACTGTAACAATTTTATAAAAAATGTTAGTATTGGTCATCTAACTCAAAATAAGGGTTAGAAATTAACTCGGTGGTACTAAAATAGAATAATCATAGCAAGCAGTTTTAAAAGTCACGTAAGTTATTGTGAGCCTTTTTAACTTTCAGTGGTCATTTCAGTATTGGGCAACTACCTTAATCCTTCTCTGAAGATTCCTATACAACTGGATGTGCAGCTCATTGACTGCACATTGCGCTGGGTGGAGTGGGCTGCACGCGTTGTCTTCGAGCAGAGGCAGGAGCGTGCCAATGCATAAGGCTGGGTGTCTCTTTTCCCATTAACTTTGTGCACAGCTCTGCGCTCCACTGTGGGAAACAAAACTTCAGTGAGAGAGCAGCCGTTAGCTTTGACATGAGTGGATGCCCCAGGATGCAGGAACCATCAGCAATAGAGGCAGAAAGCACTGGCCAGACAAGGTGCTGGCAGGAGAGGGGTAAAGATGACTGAAGGAACAGCAGGAGCCAGAGGTAGCTCTTGGAGCCACAGGAAGAGAAGCTGTGAGCTGTTCACTTGGTATAATGACTGTCCCAAGGTGAATGCATAAAAGTAAAAAATCATGACATCTCATTATACACTGGCTTTAGTGTCAGCCCTCAGTCAGCATGACTGACTCACATAGACTAAAAATAAACTAGTAATAAAAATCCCAATTGCCTTGGTCTCTGACACTGCAGAGTGGGAACTGTGTGTGGATGGGACAGCTCCAGCCTTTGACAGCTTCAATTACTTCAAATAATAAAATGTCACTTAACAACTAGTTTAAATAGTTTGAAGATTCTGCAGTCACTACTTCAAAATAAAAATCCCGCGTCCTGTGTTTTATCTTATCTGAATACCACAACTAGCAAAGAGAAGAGTAGCGAAAAGGCTAGCTGCAAACAGCACCAGAGAACATTTGGAAGTTCCCAAATGTTCAGGCAGAAACCCAAGTGGTTCGTCTCCCAGAAGCAAAGGGTTTGTGGCTGGCTTCTCTGTGGAAGACAGTTTTTGTGGAAAGCAACCAATAGGCCTCTTGTTTACAAAACAGCATCTGTTCTTCTTACATGGAAATTAAAATTCCTCAGTTTTTTCATGGAAAAGTCTCCATGTCTTTTCATTCCACAAACAGTGAATCCCAGATTAGGAACTGGATACAGGATATAGATTGCTATACTTTGTATTCAGGCAGTGAAATAAAATGAAATTTTAAACTTGACTGATGGTAAAAGAATTTCATTATTCAAATGTTAAAAATATGAGGAGCACTACCAGGACTAAAAAGATACCCTGAAAATCACCTAATAAGAAAGCACTCCATAAAATATTATACTTCTTCAGGGTTTTACAATTCTATGCTAATTCCTTGAAATTTAACTTCATTTTTATTGCTTCTTTTTTGTGGGTACTGGGAACTGAACTCATGACCTTGTGCTTGCCATCCTTGGCCCTTACTGACTTTTCATTCTTCCATTCAACAAGTACAGCCCAGGACCTATAACCTATCAGACAATAGGCCAGTACTAAAGAGGATTAAAAGATGAGCTGGAAGCAATGAAAGTCTCCAAGAACTTACAGTCTAATAAGAAAATTAACACAGATGGTAATGACAATTCAAGAGAATACATGATTTCATTCAAGGGCCTAATCCTATGGCAGATGCCACTCTTACACCAATATTCTATATTATAGGAGCCAATCAGATACTGGGAAGAGCAGATATATAAGCAAATAAATCATAAAGCAAAATGATAAAGGCTAAAGCATAGGTATATAAAATGTGTGCTATAAAAATTGCAAATGAGAACTGGATAATTGAGTCAGCCAGGGAAATCAGGAGGAATTGATTATCTCTGGCTCTTAGTAGTTGCATTGGAGAGTAAAGTGTAGATGAGAGTTTTCTAGGGAAAGAATAAGATTAATGATAGAGAGGATTTTCCAAGAAAAATGCACAGTAGATTATATGACACAAATGTAAGAAATTGGGGTGTTCTTCCAGTTTTGCCTGTTATCTGAATGCAGTTACTTCAGAACACCCTCATTCATGGAACTGTTTGTTTATTTGTTTGTCTTGGTACCAGGAATTGAACTCATGACCTCACACTTGCCCGGTAGGTACTGTGCCACAGAGCTATATGCCCGTCCCCTCTATTTACTTTTGAAATTGTTCTTTGAAATAGTACAGATAATGGTTAATATAATGCTATGTCAGAATTACTGGAACTTTGGAGGCACTGGAGAAAATGAATGAAAATAAAGTATCATGCTAAGGATCAAATTTTTTCCTTGATAATGGGGAAACATCAGAAAAGCTAATTAAGTATTGCAAGAATACATTCATCTTAAAGGTGAAAACTGCTTAGCTATCTAGATATTTGACTGGGAGTCAGAGAGTCTAAAATAAGAGGACTGATTTAAAGTATTAATGGAGGGAAAAAATCCAGGTTCTCATAAAATCAATAGGACCTTAGACCAACAACAAATTTCTTCCTATTTCTTCCTTCTTTACTTACGCCATTTCTAAGATAGCATCATATTCTCTGAGTCCCCAGTGACACACGCCACACCCAGGCAAGGGACTAATGGCCAAACCACTATGCCTGACTCAAAAAAATTGTCCCATGTCTCTGCTATGTTCAACCTCTACCTTCATTTGATAAACTTATAAATGTATTCATTTATTTATCTCTTTAAAAAAATGCTTTGCTCATTTGCATTTGCCATCCCCAACCTACTACTATCTCTGCTAGGAAGCAAGCAAAAGCAACAAAAAAATAATAACCACAAAAATAATAGCTAATATTGACTGAGCACTTACAAAATGCCAGACTCCATGTGTTACATGCTCTGGTTTATCAATCTCACTAAATCATTATGCAGGTACTATTGCTATTCCTTTCTTATTGACGAGGAACAGATTTATGTACTTGAGTAAAGGAAGCTTAGGGATAATTCAAAAAGCCTCACTCTGGGGAATATCAGCAGAGTCCTTAGTCATCACAGGGACAGCTACATGTGATGGATCCCAATGTAAATAATTCCAGAATTAAATCTTCTTTTTTAAGATTAGGCCCACCTTTGAACTTCCCACAGGGTATTTCCATTTGAATGATCTTCTGGAAACCCAAACTCCACCTGCACAAAGCTGAACCTATAATGACTCCTTCCAACAGCCTCTGGAAAAAATCTTTCTGGTAATCTACACTACTTACTGGAGATTGAACCCTTTTTTTTGTGTTCTTTTCTTCTCTGCCACCATTCTTTGCTTCCTTCCTTCCTTCCTTCCTTGCTTCCTTCCTTCCTTCCTTCCTTCCTTCCTTCCTTCCTTCCTTCCTTAAATTCCACTATGAACTGTTTTATGGCCCATCATACATACTTCCAAAATCTCTTGCTTAGCAGTGCCTTCCTCCAGCTTCACTGCCCAAACCCAGCTCTATGTTATTTCTTCATTCTAATGTGACAGCAGACACAAATATTGCAGCCTCTGGGGTCCTGCTCCACCAGGACTTTTAGCCATAGCCATCTTTTCTACATGGCTCTAATCTTGGCATTTCCATGCTTTAAACTTTCCAAAGCTCCAATGCCATCTTCTTTTCAAAAATTCTCAACTGTTCTTCCTGCCCAATTTGCCATCACTGCCTTCCGAAATTTCCCACCTTTATTCATATGATAGGACAGTATTTACTGCACTTACAGTGCGCAACCTCATGTATTGTGTTTCTCTCTTCTCCACCCAGATTGTCCCTACCTTGATAGTAAGGATCTGCCTTGATTTGTTCTTGCCTACTCGGCACAATGTATAGCATCTAAGTTAAATAAATGTTTCTCCAATACATTAATTTTAAAATGACTTGACGATAATAATATACTATCAGATCCATGTGCCAAAACAAACTCTAAGCATAGGTTCATGTGGGAGGGAGGCACAGGGGATCAAACCCACGGATACTCTACTGCTCCGCTACATGCCCCAGACCTTTTTATTTTAGAGATAGGATCACATTAAGTTGCCTCAGCAGGACTGGAACTTGCTGTGGTTGAACCCTCTGCCTCAGCCTCCTTCAGCTCTAGGGTCACAGGCAAGCACCACATTGCCTGGCTTCTAAGAACACTTCTGTTTTCAAATACAATAACATTGATGGGGCACCTTACTACAACTATCTCACTGGAAGACAAATGGTAATGAGACACAGTGCCTGATATTTTTAGTCTCAAACAGAAGACACCACAGCTCATAGAAACTTTGCTACAAAGAGACTTTCCTAAGATGTCCTGCCAAGGTGTGGAGGTCAGGTAATTAGCTTACTACTTCTCTGCACATCCCGATTTTCAAGAGTTATCTGAATGCTTCTAAAGTTTCTTTTTCCTATGTCCCTTGGTTTTATCCTTCATATCCTCATCATTGATAATGTTAATGGCCCTTTGAAAAAATCAATATCCTGTCATTAGGATCTCCAAAGGAGTATGTCCCAGGTCTTTCAGGTGAGTCATTAGTGTACTGGTTACAGAAACAGCTGCAAACCTTTCCTGGTATGCAAAATGGCAGAATGTGGCCTTCAGATGAAACTGAATGCAAAGTCAAAATTAATTTACCTTATATTTTATTTATGATCCAATGAATTAATAATAAGAGATATTTGCATGGACAAGATTTTTAAGCAGTAGAATATACTTTGATTGAGTTAGTATGCCCTTTCAAAAGATGCTTAAAATATTAGCATAAGTGAGTCCACTGAAGTAGAATCCAAAAATCTATTAATGAAAACTCTTTATATCTTAAACAGTACTACAAGTCTCAATAAATGAAGAGGTAGCCAGTGATTTTTACACTACTGCACCCCAGCTAAAATGCATGTGTAACAATTTTGGTTTTGATGGATTGTCTTGTATTAAAATGAAATAAAAATATGAGATTTGATTGTTCTAAAATTCTAACTTAAAGTGATATGCTACAGCATTATTTTTTCAATTCATGTCCAAAAATCTCTTCTCAAGGAAGAATCTAATTAGGTACAAAAGTATTGATATAAGTAGAGATGAACGCTATTTATGCACTAGGAAACTGAAGCATTCCAAGTAGTTCCTAATTTCCCCAAAACTGCAACAAATACTAGAATAAATTTATGGAACCCTTGAATTATCCCAAACTTTAATTCCTGTTTGACATGTGTGAATCCAGATCTCTCCTTTGGAGGTATTTTCATATGAATTCATGCATAGAGAGGCAGATCACAGTTTTTGAAGACTTTGTAGCATGTGAAAATATTATTCTGGAATTTATTTCCACTCCATCTTGTCCATGGTTAAGAACAGACCATCAAGAGTCAGTTTTCAAACAAGTAAATAATTCAATTGTCTCCCACAAGGTACACATTTGTGTGATTAGCTCTCTAGAGTATGTATTTAAAAGCAAAACTATGGGCTCAAATATTTGTATAATTTTCTTAGCAGTTACTGCCTGTCTCCTGAAAGATTTTAACAGTTCACAGTGGTCCTCCCGCCTCTGCCTCCTGAGAACTGATATTATAGGTATGCACCACCAAACCTGGTAAGTCTATGACAACTTTTATTTCAAAGAACAATCTGTAAAAATACTTCCTTAAAACCTACCTCACATATTTGTGCCTTTTAATCTGTTTCTTCATGCTTGGAAGATCCTTTATTTCCTCAAATCTTATTCTCTTCTTAGTGAAATTCTACTCTTTTTTCAAAACTCTACTTAATAGAATAATGTCTAGCAGCTGGGAAGAATAGGGAAGAGAAAGAGGGGAGAAAAGCTGGATGATGAGAATTAAGGGACAGTTAGATAAAGGGAATGAGTACGTGTTTTACAGTGCAGTCACGTGACTATGGTTTACAACAAGCCATGCTATTCTATGAAGAAATGGAGCTCAAAGGTTTTAGCTATGAAGAAAGGATAAGGAGATAAACATGCTAATTATCTTGATTTGATCTTTCTACATCATATACATGTATTGAGTAATTTTATTATACCCTATAAATATGTAGTTATTATGTCAATTAAAAATAAAAATAAAATTATAAGGAGAAAAACCTCAACCACACTTCCCAGAGGTTTTTCAATCCATTGTGATTTCTCTAAGTGGTTCAATTAGTCATTTCCTCCACTAAATGTTTCTATATCTATGTTTTTAGCTTTACTCATACTGATTTGTATTTATGTATTTGTATATATACTATGAACCTGGAATCTTAGGGTATCTCATATCCTAATAGAATATAGGTCAAGAGACATCAACCAGTCAATATAATATTTCCTTGAATAATATTGATCCCTGGCCCTCTGTCCCAGAGACTAATTCAGTGTTTTTCAGGCCAAATCCACAGATCTGCATTTTTATTCAGTGCCTCAGGTCAACAAAATTTATTGATCTACAGAACACACTTTTAAAAGACATTTTTAAGATATAGTAGAAAAAGTACACATGGACTAAATACAGTAGAATTACATTGTTACATATTTCTCGGCTTTCTCAAAGCTAAGTTTGTTATAAAGTTTAGCATTTTCAGATGATTTTCCTAGGAGCTCGTAAATGCCAGCGTGTTCATTCAGCAAACTTCATGTGAGTCTGAATGGAATCTTCTCTGGGTTGTTTCGCATCTGTGGGCTTCAGCCTCGGATGATAGGAATGTGTGAAAAGAAACAATAGTCCTGACCGAAAGAAGCCTCTGGGACCAAAATCAGTGTCTGCAAAGAGATACTAAGCATGATGTTTCCATCAGTTGGTGATTTCACCATCTCTGGATTAAAATTGCCTCGGACATAGTCTTTCCAAAACCTGGGCTTAGAAGGAGGGCCATGTTCTGCATTGGTGCTAGAAAGCAGTGACAAAAGTACTTCCAACCAGTGTCAAAGTGCCAAGTTCAGTCCAAATCCTACCACCTTACAACAGCTGGAAGTCAGAGGAAACCCTTACCCGCTCTCAGCCTGGGTGCCTCATCCACGGTGGGAGAATGACAGTGGGCCTCTCTCACTGGGGCACTAACCGAGCAAATAAGCTCACATACTCAGTGCATTGCCTGACACTCAGTAAAGCTCGATTTTTAGTTGCTGTTATTATACCACAATATAATCAACTGGTCAATGAATATATCTATAATTTCCATTCTGTTACCCAGAAATAGAATTCAATATGCTTAGGTTTAAGGGATCAGAGTGTGTGCTCTACCTTGATGTTATAAATGCTTAAAAATTGACTTAGGCTCTCAGTCTGTGTTTATTTGGTGTCGCAGCACTATCTTCTAAATAAAATCCTCAGAAAACTAGTAACTTTGCATCTCATGTGACATTAGATACTTTTAATCTCCTGATTATTCAAGTGAGGAAGCATACGCCACGGGCTGTCTCCCTTGAGTAACAGTGCATGCAATGTTCCATTCATCTATTAAACAGTATTATTTAGTGTTCTAAGCTTTATTTCCCATATGATTATACCTATAAGTTTTTTACACTAGTTCATTAAGATACTATAGACAATAATGGTTTAAAATAATATTTTTTCACATGAAAAGTTCTTCTGAAATGCTAATGATAGGAACAAAGTTTATGGTATGGGATATAGCTCAGTGGCACAGCACTTGCAGGGCAAGCGCAAGGTCCTGAGTTTGATTTCTGGAACCAAAAAACAAACAAACAAACAAATATATATATCTATATATATATATATATATAGATATATATATATACTGTACTTTTTTTCCAGTATTGAGGATACTGATTCCAGGGAACACTAGCTACATCTTTGCCACTGGAAATTATATATATATATATATATTTTTTTTTTTTTATTTATTTTTTTTTTTTAATTTGAGAAAAGATCTCAGTAAATTACCTGGGTTTGCCTCAAACATGGGGTCTTCATGCCTCAGCCTTCTGAGTAGCCCAAGTACAAGCATGTGTCATGACTCGTAGCTAAATTAATGTATGCTTATGAAAGATACTAAACAAATAATATATAATAACTTATTTTAATGGTACATGTTCGTAGTACATCATGTTTACATTTATCATGGGAACTTTGTACTTGCACATGACATTTCTCAGTTATTTTTGACCCCTCCTCCTCCCTTCCCTCCTCCTCATTGCCTCTTGTGAATATATATATATATATATATATATATATATATATATATATTTACTCATTTATAGTACACAATAACCATAGTCTTCATAGGTACTTGCATGTATAGAGCACTTTAAAATGCCCCCCTTTTTAAAATTTCCATTCCATTCCCTCTTAAACAAATCTAAGAAATTCAGCAATATTTGGGTAGTTTTCTCTCTTTTTTTTTTTTTCTTTTTGTACCAGGAATTGAACTCACAACCTCGTGCTTGCGAGGCAGGCACTTACACCACTGAGCTAAATTCCTAGCCCCTAATATTTGTTATTACATTCTAGATATTGCAAAATGATTGTTGAATGTTCACAGTAAATGTTATAGTTGTAAAATAAGCATTCAATAATCTTCATTTTAAAAAACTAAATTTGGGCTGGGTATAGGAATGCACTCCTATAATCCCAGCTACTCAAATGAGTAAGACAAGAAGATGGCAAGTTCGTGACCAGCCTGGATGATTTAATGACAGACTGTCACAAAATAAAAATAAAAAACTTAAAGGACACTGGTGCTAGAGAGATGTGGCACAGGGGTACAGCATACTTGATGTCCTGGGCTTAATTCTTAGTACTTTAAAGAGAAAAACAAAGCTAGAATTTGGCTTATATTTAAAAATAAAGGTAAAGAAAAAAGTCAAGGTGGAAGTTTTGGTGTTAGAGCACTTGCCTAGCAATTGAAAGACCTAGGGTTTGATCCCCAGCACTGCAAAAAAGCAGCATAAGATAAAACAGTAAAAGTCAATTATGTAAAAATGTACTTTGTAGTAAAATCATTTATTGATCAGAAGACATAAAATATTACTTCATTTGATTAATTTATTGCATATGTGCTGCATATACCATATTTTATTGATTAAATAAAATTGTTACTCAACTCAGATTTGAGAAAGCATGGAAATATATTAATTTCCACAACAGTTTGAAGAAAGAGATATCTCCCTGGAAAATTACAGTATGGTGAGATCCATTTTTTTAAAGATAATATATTGTTTTGAATTAAGTTGGGAAAGTAATTTCCAGTGGTCTAAAGTTACCATTCTCATTGGGATGCCAATAATTTGAATCAGCTGCCTGACAAACCATAGAAATAGGCCCCAAAGTGTCTTAGCCTTTACTCTAGAGACAAGCTTGTTTAATGCAAAGCATGTGTCAGACTGAGCCAATAATTCTGATTAGTTTAATATCTAAACTTATTAGAAAATAAATATAAGAAGTATAAACTTTTCATATTATTAGCTACTGTTAATTACAAGTTATTTTTATCCACCACTCAAAAAACATAGGAAAATGGATGAAAGGTATTCAAGACAGGTTTCATTTATTTTATATAACCTTATTCTTTACACAAACTGTTCTTGCACTTAAAATTATAGTTGTAAAATGTACAAGAAAACAAGTTTATATTAGAACACTAGGTTGCTTTTGTAAACAGCAAGTTTTTTAGTTTTCTTTTTAATGGAAAAATGAAGCCTCAAATGAAATTTTTCATCTTTATTTTCTTATAAGACCCAAACTTACATTTCGGTAACTTTTATTCAAACTCACTACTGCTAAATTGCAAAATGTTGTCTTTGTCCTTAAGATCATGACAGAGAATTTTATCTGCATTCAAATTGCCTACTGGTCTGTGGTATTTCAATAATAAAACAGCAGGATTGAAGGCTCATGATGAGAAATCTGACTAATTACCTGTTGGATGATAGATGGTTGTAACTCTCCAGTGCCAGTCACTGAAAACAAAACACGTCGAGATATCAATCAGCTTGCAGACAAATTCAATTTCCCTCACATTCAGTGGACAATAATGGGAATTTTACTTCTACAACTACCTTGCACAGTTTTAACTTCAAAATATGCATAATGATATTTTAATAAAGTACATTTTAAGTAAATTAATATTTAAATACCTGCCATAATCATATTTCAGTCTCACAGCTTTTAACTAGATAGATGGTGGAAATAATTAATATTATAAATCTGTATTGTTTTCCATTGTGGAGGCCAAGGTGTACTTAATAGTAGTTTTCCTATTTTCTTTCACATTTACATTTAACTCAAATTATTCACAACAACTCTAATGGCTGTGTTCACTCTCTCCATTTTTTTTTAATTTTGTGGTAAATGAGTTGGATGAACATTCTACATGAGATTCAAAAAGCAGAATGTCCAATTAACACTGCCACATAGCAGCATGTGGGCAGAGTTAAAGCAAAGAGAGACTGAAGCATGGAAATTGAAAGCAGGCCCAGAGAAACACCTCTTTCTTCCATGCAAGTAATGACTACATAGTCAACATTTGGAATTTATGGTCAACCTTAATAAGTTATCACCTTCCATACCTTTTTGTTGTTGTTGTTGTTGTTAAAAGCAAGAAAATTAAAGATGTCAGGGAAGTGGAGAAAGGGAGATTGTTCACTCCTATTTATTCATGAAAAACATGATTTTGCCTCCATATGTTAAAAACTTTAACAGTATGTAGTTTGAAACCAGACACTTTCAAACATTTCTGGTGACAGGGTAAGCTGATACAACTTCATTGAATGACAATTCAACAGTAACTGCATCAAAATTTAGATGCTTGGAACCAGAAATCCCTCCAGGAATGTCACCAGTAATCTAGTAATTATCAATTATTTTCATACGTCTTTATGAATGTTCACTGCAGTTTTATCTTTAATAGAAAAATAATTCTAACTGGAAATAATTAAGAATCTCTCCATAGGAGACTGGTTTCATAAAGTGTGTACACTCAGCCAGGAGTGGTGGTGCAAGCCTGTAATCCCAGCACTTGGGAGGTTGAGGCAAGAGAATCTCTGTGAGTACAAGACCAGCCTGGGTTACAAAGTGAGTTCAAGACTTGTCTGAACTGCATAGTGAAACCCTGTCTCACAAAGACAAACACAATTCTTAATAAAACAAAAAGCAAATAAAGTATGATTTGAAAATTGTAATGAGAGTAAATTTTAAGTATTTTTAGCACAAAAAAGATGACATGAAATGACTGATATGTTAATCTTGATATTATTGTTCCATAATGTGTACATAATTGTAAGCAATTAAATATACAATTTTTATCATCTAAAATTAACTTTTAAAAATAAATATTATTTTGTAAATCAATACATAATGTATGTACAGCCAAAGATAGTCTTTAAAGTAGAATGAGGTAGACCTACATGTGCTATTTTGAAGCATTATCCAAAACACATTGTAACTGACAATAAGACACATCTGAGTTTTTTAAAAGTGCATAGACACAAATATATGTTTGATAATGAGTAGAAATATATGGCATGATATATAGCAAACCACTTAACGGGGCCTTTTGGAGAGGAATTTGAAGGTCTGAGGTTGACAGAAAAGTTATTTTACATTTTATAATCTCAGATACTGTTTGAAATACCATCAAATCCTTTATCTCCTTTTCAATAATAAATAAGAATTCTTCAAAAAATGCCCCATACTTACAGAGACATGTACATATGTGCACAGGTAAGCCCAAACATTTGTTTCAAGGACAAATGTTTGGAAGTTTAAAGAAACGCTGCATTTTCCTAGCATAACTGTGGGAAAAGTAGCAAAAGATATAGTGAAGGGTAGTACTAACTCTAACCTGAGCTTGAACTTGGCTAGCTGAGACATCGTCTGTGACTAAGAATTGTGACTGATTGAGAACTGAAATATCTAATTCAAACTACCTGGGAGAGAAAAGGGTTATTCTAGCAGGGAGGCCCATCCAGCTTACACTTTATTTACTGAGGTATTTAGATAGGGATCAGTAATGACTAGAGAATTTTTAAAAGTTCAGAATGTGGGATGCTCATCCCTAATTGATCCTATGAATATATTTAAGATAGGTCTTTTTTTTTCCAGGAGAGGTATGTACACACACACACACACACACACACACACACAAACACATACACAGTGTCTTGTCTTTTCATGAGCACTTTGCAAGAATTAGTTGCCTCAGCATAATAGATACTGTGAAACAGGGAGAAATGATTGAAATTGGAAGGGGACCTAGAAAGAGAGAGGGGAAAAGGAAGGAATGGAAAAGAAAAAAAATGAGAAAAGAAGGATAAAACAGAATCAAATTCTTTTGTAAATAAAGAGGGGAAGAGAGGTTGAAGGGAGAAAAAGGGAATAGAAAAAAATACCCATCAAGATAGATGATATACAAGTAGAAATGTCTTGAATGTGACCACTATGTATATCTAGATTACAGCAATAAAATTAATTTTAAAAAAAATTAGTTGCCTGGTGCTGCTGTGCATCCACATAACTCCAGCTCTTCTGGAATCTCACGAGGCAGGGGAATCACAAATTCATGGTCAGTCTGGGCAATCTAGCAAGATAGTGTCTCAGAATTAAAAGTAGAAAGGTCTGGAGATATATATAGTTCAATGGAAGAGTGTCCTTGGGTTTGACACCCAGTATGAAAGAAAGAAAGAGACAGAGACAGAGAGAGAGAAGAAAGAAAGAGGAAAAGAAGAAAGAAAGAGAAAGAAAGAAAGAAAGAAAGAAAGAAAGAAAGACACAAAACAATTAGATACCAAAAAACCCAAGAGAAATAGACACTTAAAAAACTTAGAGAAAAATCTTGAGCTGATAAAATGCATGGCTAACTTTAGCAACAGATAGTTTTCCAACAATGCCTCACTAAGGACTGTGAAGGCAGCTTTCGTGGTGGCATACCCACGGAATCCCAGCACTGGGGGAGGTTAAGCCCGGAGGACTGCAATTTGGAGCCCCAACCTGAGCAATTTAGCAATTTAGTGAAATCTCATTTTAAAACAAAATCAGGTAAAGATGTAGCTCAGTGCAAAGGCCTATGTAGGCCAAAATTTTGTAGGTGCAGCAAGTTTACAGGTATTTTTCACCTTGTAATACCCTCTTTCAATTAAATATAGACATACATGATGTATTTTTCAGAATATTTTTAAGATTAACTATGAAGGGTGAAAGTCCAAAGATGGCGGACCAACAGGTAGCAGGAGAGGGACCCTCTCTGAGAGAGACACCTCAAATGCCAGTATAAAACACCCTGGAGAGACCCAAACAGAGAGAGATGGACTCTCACAATCCAGGAAGAAACTGAAGTGCAAAAAACCGGTCGAATATGAGGTCCTGGGGCTACCATTTGAGAAGCTAAGATCAGCGAGCATGGCGCTCTCCTCGAGCCACCTGAATTCCTGCCAGAGACCTGACCAAGTGATCCACACCAAAGTGACTGGCTTGAGCCACCAGAGCGCAGAGCTGAACAGCCCTGTGTGTGGCTCCCCTGGACCCGGCCCTGCACGAGACCCACCCAGAGGCACCGTGAATTAACACGGCAGCCACGCTGAAGTCGGAGGTTGGGGAGCCCAGCAGTTTTCAGGGACCAGCATCAACACGTGGTGAGTGACGGGAATAAGATCCTCCCAAGAGAAAGAGGAAACCGACTGGACATGTTGGGTTTGGGCAGGAGAGCCCTAACTCCATTAGGAAGTGGTTTCAGTTGGTTGCTCCCCTCGCCAAGTGGATTGGTGGAATCTGCTTGGACTAGGCTGCGCCCCTGGCCAGGACCCAGTGAGTCGCTACAAATTAATTCCCTGAGATCGGCACACACTGAAGCAGTGAAGGCCTGCAAAGGTTGACTGGCCTGGAGGGGAGGAGCCAGCACACACTGCCTGTGCTTGAACTTTAATCTCTGATAGCCTAAAGAGGGCAAAAGCTCCTAGCCTGCGCCCTCTAGAGGAGCCTTAACTATCACGAAAAGGGTCTGGGAATGACACTGTACACTTGTATGGAAGGAACCAAAAACATGACTAAAGGGAGAAATAAGAAAACACTCCCAGCCCCCAACCCTGAGAACATCAATCCAGGAGAGGCAAATACAAAAGAGACTGAGAACAACAAAAATGCAACATCAAACACAGTGTTAGCGGACATAAAGAGATATCTTCAGGACCTCATAAGCGGGACCAAAACTGAAATATTAATTCAAATTAAACAAGAGATAAGTAGATTAATAAAAGAAGGTCTGGGCACCTCTCAAGAAGACACAGACAGAAGAATGGAGGAACACAAACGGAGAGAACAATTTAATCAGGAATTCAGAAAAAACTTAGAATTTATGAAACAGATTCAAAGAGATTATCAGGAAACTAAAGATTTGATAGAAAGCTGGCAAAACTGCTTGAAAGAAACCAAAGATAGACTATCAAAAATTGAACACAGGTTTGCAACGTGGGGTCATGAAAGGGAAGATCTCTTAAAAATAACAAGGGAGCAGGCAGTAAAGATACAGAGACTGGAAGATGACAAGAGGATCTATAACTTAAGAATAAAGTATGTGAATGAAGAAGCAGGAATCAAACCAGAGGAATTAAAGAGACTATTCACAGCCATTATTAAAGAAAATTTTCCAAGCATAGAAAAAAGAAATGATATGCAGAAATATGAAGCATACAGAACTCCAGCCACCTACAACCAAAACAGAGCTACACCCAGACACATAATAATCAAGATCCCAGAAATTCAATATAAGAACAGAATATTAAAAGCCATCAGAGAAAAGAAACAGATCACCTATAAAGGAAAACCCATCAAAATCATGGCAGACTTCTTGACACAGGCCATCAGGTCAAGAAGAGCTTGGAGTGAAGTAATTCAAGCCCTGAAGGAGAACAACCTCCAGCCCAGATTGATGTATCCTGCAAAACTCTCTCTAGAAATTAATGGAGAAACAAGATGCTTCCATGACAAAGAGGAACTTGGAGAATTTGTGACCACCAATCCAACCCTACAAAAAATACTGAGGGATATTTTAGAGAGAGAAAAAGAATACAAACATTTCAAGAACAATGGCAGCGAGACCTCAGTGAACGGGGCATGGGATGGTAGGGATGGTACCTCCTAGGGATGGTAATCATCCCTAATTTTCCTATCAACTTAATCTGAAGCTCTTTATAACTTACACTGTCTTATTATGACTGATCTTATTTGAATCTGGTTGGTTAGATTGCTACTTTGTATTGACTGATTTTATTTAAATCTGTTATGATGGATAGCATCAAGTCTAAGAGTATAAGCAACTACAGTGAAGATGACAAGATTCACTAAGATACCCACTCTGGTTTGATTATTACTTGCTTTTGAAGTCTTATAATGTCTCCAATGCTTTGTTTTTATTAATGTTGTTATATACTGCTGAGACATCATGGTAACCATTGTAGATCACCTTGTATTGTGGTTTTATGACTTTTTTGCTTCATGCTTTTCTAGGAATTGTTTTGTTTTATCTTGCTTTGTTTTGTTTTTACTTCTAATACAGAAATGATAGATATACATGTAGAGACTCATGCATGTGTAGAGCTTATAAGCAGTTTACAAGAACCAACTATATAGCACATGTTGAAATGAACAACTACTTTGAAGAAAAAGAGACACTACAATACCCAGTGCTGATTCCATAATGTCATGATGTGAAGTCCAGCAAAACTATCACTTTTTGTTCAAAGTGATTTTAGCTTGCTTTGTCTTGTTTAAGTTCAACACCTATGAAGGTATGGACAGCTGTTTTGAGGAGAATGAGAGATACTATGACAGCCATTCTTGGCTTCCCTAATGTCTGGTCTTGAAGACCTGAAATGCCCTCCTCATCCTGCTCAGATCACTTCCATACTAGGTTGTTTCATGTGAATTCCCTGTATGTGACAATATGGACAACTATTTGGAAGAAAACAAGAATCAATATGATAGAGAGTGAATATCTCTGATTGTCTAGGTTTGAAATTTTTGTCTCTTACATTGCTTCCTTGTGATCTGCTTTGCTCTGTTTTGTTGTGTTTAATTTTACCCTTTTGATATAATTGCATGTATATTTGAGTGGGTAAGATGGATGACCATATTGCTGTTTTTGTCAGATCGTGGAGTGGAACCGTTAACAGTCTCACTGAATGTCTACTTTCATGTTTTAACTTTGGAATCTGATCAACTATTTCCAAGAAGTCAGTATGGAATTTGTCAAGTAATAATTTCTTAGATTTTTTTTGTTGTTGTTCTTTTCCTTTTTTCCTTGGAATTCTGTATTGTTGCTACCCTTTATTCTGTTTTGTTTTTTTTTCTCTTTAAATAAAATTTTTTTAAAAAGATTAACTATGAAGCCTAAAAGTACAACAAAATAATATCAATAAAAATATAAATAATTATACAGCATAATGAGGATGTAGAGCAAGTAGTACTCTCTTACATTTTATAGTCTCTGCAAAGTTAAACGTATCATGTCAACCAACATTTCCCATTCAGTATTAATCCAAAGGAAAAGAAAGCATTCAGCAAACAAAGACCTGTACCAAAATGTTTGTAGAACATTTTTTTAATGTCCCCAAATTTAAAATACCCCAAATCTACTCAACAAGAAAATAAGGCAATAAACTGATTACTTATAAAACTGAATAATTCATAGAAATAAAATGAAGCTACTAGCATACACAACAACATTATGGTGAACAAATGAAACCATGTATAAAGAATACTGGCTAAATATGTGTATTGACATGAAGCTAATCTCTCATAATGCAAAGCCATGTCAGGGTTTGCCTGCATTCACAACTGTGAAGAATTGATTGGAATGGAGCGAGAAAATGTGGAGCTTTTTAAACATAACTTCATTATCAAGGTTGCTATATATTTACCTAAATTTGCTAAACTTTTTGAAACTTTTCCAAGATGTGCACTTAAAATTGATGCATTTTATTCTAACTTTAATTCACCAAAGTTATTTTTTAAAATAAGTTTGTAAAATATGGCCATAATAGTAATGATAACTCATTGCCTTATTAGATAAGTATCAGTTTGGAATTAAAGAGGATTTAATATTACCAAAAGCAGTTCAATTTACTGAAAGGTGGAATTATGGCTAAGACTCTTCTATACTGTACTTAGAATCTATTAGTGTTAATATTTTTAAATATTTGTAACACGTAAAATCATATGGTTCACAAGTACATAGGAAAAAGCATGCCATCTCCTGTCTAGTTCTACATCAATAAATATTTGAGTGCCTCACAATATTCAAACCCTATTTTATGAATTTTTTGTCTATGGTGTGTGGGTCTAGGGAATCAAGCTCAGGACTTCACACTTGGCAGGCAGGTACTGTGCCAATGAGCTCTATCCCCGGCCTTCACATTCTATTTTAATACATTGGTACAGGGACATAAAAGATTGATATTCTCATTTCTAGGAGGCTTTAATCTGGTATGAGAGATGTATGTTCATCGGGAATGTACTTTATAATTTAGTTAGCTTTAAAAGGGATAAAGTCTAGTCCTCATTACTAACCCACAGCCAGTATATGTGCTTAGAAATTGTGGAAGGTGGGCCATTAGGAAAATCAAGTAAAGGGGGAAGAATGAAGATGGAGATTATCAAAATATAAAGAAAAGGGAAAGTAAGACACAAATAGGGAAAAAAAATGGCTATACCTTCAAGCTGGCCTTGAACTCACTATGTAGCCCAGGCTGGCCTCAAATTCATGGTGATCCTCCTTCTCAGCCTTCTGAGTACTGAGGTGACAGGTAATCAACAACATCATACACAGTTTCAAATGGAAGATCTTAATATATAATAATGAATAAAGTCATAAGTCAACAAAGGAAAACAATAAACTACAGGTGGAAATCCAAATGGACTAAAAATATAAGATTTTATATTCAAAGCCAGGTGTGGCGGCACACATTTATCCCAGCACTTATGTGACTGAAAAGGAGGATTACTTCATGTTCAAGGCCAGCCCAGGCTACATAATTTCAAAGCTAGTCTCAACTACTGTGTAGTGAGACTCTGTCTCAAAACAAAAAGCGTTGTATATTTGAAATGTCCCATTAGATGAAAAAATACAAATTTGATTCAGCAGCAATAAAACAAGCATGGTACAGCAAGTCCAGGGTATTTGAAATCAGTCTGCTGAGATGTATGCATTTACATGTCCTTGGCATCATCTTTCATAAAAGCCATATGTAGAGATAGACTAAGGCCACATCAGTGGGTGAGTAGATTACACAATGGAGTATTATTCACCCTTTGCAAAAAAGAAAATTCAGTTATTGCAATAACTTGAATGAACACAGAGAACATTATACTGTGTTAAGTGAAATAAGTCAGATGCAGGAAGACAAATGCTATAGATCTCATTTATATGTGGAATTTAAATCCCAGTGCTAGGGAGGCTGAGGCAGGAGGATCACCACAAGTTTGAGGCCAACCTGGACTACATAGTGAGATTAAGGCCATCCTGAACTACACAGGGAGTCCCTGTCTAAAAAAATAAAAGAAAGCAAAAGGAGCTGAAATAAAAATAAAGTAGCACCATGAGTACCAGAGGCAAGATGAAGTGCGAGTTGAGTACAGGGGAGAGAGTTACAATTAGAGAGGTACAAAGGAATCTGAAGCAGGCTAAGCATGCAGCTTAATGACAGAGCGACTGCTTGACACACACAAGGCCCTAGTTCATGGCTCACCAACAAAAAAATAAAGGGACCACTGCCAGCATAAACAAAAAGGAGAAAAAGAGAAGTCTCGTGTTTTATTCCATAACACAGCGACTACATTAATAATACTGTACCTTCCATTTCAAATAGCTTTTTAAAGAGAATTTTAAATGTTCTTCAACTGCATTTCCTTTCTTTTTTTGTGGTGGTGGGGGAAATCAGGGATCAAACTCATGACCTTGCACTTACCAGGCAAGTGCTTGAACCGCTGAGCTAAATCCCCAGACCTTCTTGCTTAATTAAAAGACTGAAAAATTGTCCAGTTACATTTCTCCCAAAACCCACAAACTGAGGGGTAACATATGCAGAACACAAACTGTGGAAAATGTGTTCAAAACTGGAACTTTTTTTCAGAAAAATTTTTAAATTCTCAAGTAGCATTAAGGGAGCCCTGCTCCATAGACGCTAATCAATGGCAGTGACACTGCTGGACTGGACAAGGCTGGGAGGCCTCCTAATAACCCCACTTGGAATATTTACTTCAAGTAACATTTTTCCAGGCCCCAATTCATGAATAAAGATAATATTTGGTTAATTCTATTTCAGGAAACTTTTTCCAAGTTGTCTTATTTGCATGGCCAGCTTTTAAAATCCCACTAATACCAATGAACAATGAACCAGGCAGAAATAGCTTTACAAAGAAAGGGAGAGTCGGAAATGCAACTTTCCACAGAGACCCCACGGTTCAGTTTTATTCACAGTAAAGAGGAAGGAAATGCTCACACCAGAAGACCTTCAGCCATAGATTTGGAATCTGAACTTAAACCGCACTTGCAAGGAGGACACATCCAACTAACCCAATTAATTTGCTGCTGCTTTTATCTACTGTTTATCTACTATTAACAGTTATACACAGACCAGTGCAACTGTGTCTGGAATGATCCTTATCATATTGTAGTGTCCAGCATAACATTTTATTTCTTTTTACACTACTAGCTCTCTTTGCATGCAGAGGCTTCTTTCTCTTCAGTTTAATCATTTTTGCTAAGGTCTCCAGAATCTCCTCAGTTTTTCCCTTGGATTGTGTTGGCAACAGTCTTGCAAGTAACATCAATCAAACTTGATATGTAAGTTGTTTGCTGCCAGAATAAGTTCAGAAAGTGTTCCTCGGTCAGTTTTCAAGAGCTCTTGATCCCAAATAGGGATATTGTCTGTTCCCCACTCCCTTTTAACTTTTGTCCTCACATTCCCAGGAGCAGGTAGGTGGTCCTTGTGGTGGCTGCTCCACTAAATGACTTTTCTAAATATCATTGTGCTAACACAGGAAGAAGAACTGGACCATCATTTCCTTCACCCTTCATTCCTGCATCTTCCAATACAGTTTGTTATCCCTGTTTGCTTGGCCATTTCTATACTCACTTCAAATATTTCTCCATCAGAGCTCTGTAATTTAATTGCAGGCTTGATATGCGGTCTGGAGAAGACAGCAGGGCAGGGACAAACCAAAATAGGACAGCTTCAGCACAAGAAGACACAGCCAGAGGACAAAGCCTCTCCTCGTGTTATGTTTGAAGTGATTGGCCTGATTTGATTGTTCCACAACGTATATATATCAATATATCACAGTGTATCCATATATGTATTATATATGTATATAGTCAATACTTGTCAATTAAAAATAAAATGAAAGTCTCCAGGGGTGGTGACACACATCTGTAATCCCAGCACTCAGGAGGCTGAGGCAGGAAGATCATTGTGAGTTCAAGACCATCCTGGGCTACAAAGTGAACTCAAGCCCAGCCTGAACTGCATAGCAAGATCCTGTTTCAAAAGGACAAAAATCAATCAATCAGTCAATCAATCAATCAATAAATAAAATGAAAAGCTTGAGGAAACTATTATTTGTATTACCAAATTAAATATTTTTGTATTATATAATGTGCATTCCTAGCTATGAATCAAAAAATATTAGCCAAAAATTCACATCTAAGAAGCTTGAAAGCTGTATTTTTATTCTCCAGTAAAGTTATCAAAGCATTGTGGTCATGCTTGCCGTATAACATTTGCAAGTCAAACATTTCTTCAAAGGATCAGAATACACGTATCTTGCCAAAAATGACAAAATTACAACAGGCAAGAGAAATCTCCAGACAACTGGGACGTAGGAAGAATTTTCTAACTCTGTAGCACAGCAGTGATATAAATTCACTAAACGTTATCAACGGGTGAAATCAAGATGTGAGAATATGAACACAACTGGTGGACTAGAAAAAATAAAGTTGAAGATCGTCTTCTCCTTGTATAGACACAAATAGTTTATATTCTCCTCAGTAACAACAGATGTTTAATTCATCCCTATAAGTTCTCAAGGAAAGCTAACGAAGTGCCTGTGCACAAGTATTTGTTTTAAAAAGTCACAGGCTTATAGTTGAGGAGGAGGCTAATGAGTACTCAGAGTGTCAGGGAGCAGTAAAGGCACTCTGAAGAGAAGATAGCTCAAATGTGAATGTCTAATAGTGCATAGTAACTAAGATATTATTGATTTTAAAAGCATAAGGAACTATGGGTAAAATAGTATGGGATAAGGATTTTTCTCAGAAACAAAAAAGACAAGAAGTACATGTAAGGAAGAAAGAGGTGCTATTAGTTGATAGCTGTCAAAGCTAAGCAATGCCTACATGGAGGTTACTATACTATTTGTGCAGATTGTTTATAATCTATCTACAAGGTTCTATGAAAGTTTTTCTTAAAATTGGACAAATGGGTCCTGGGCCCTGAATGCACACGGGTTGAATCCCAGTGCACAGGGAAGACTTGGAACATCGTTGCCAGGTGGTAAGACCATGCCCTGCATCTAAAATCACCAGAGGACGCTTGGGAGTCCCCACAGGCCTAACTGGCCCATGCTTAGTGAACTCCATGTGGCTAGCAGTTGCCTGCAGTCTGCCCCGAGAGTCAGAAGTGAGCCAGGTGATTCCCAGCGCACGGGGGAAGCTTTGAAATGTCACTTGAAATCTGGAAATATAGGAAAATGACAACATGAAAGAGAAAAATGCAATCTCAAACTTCCAGCCCAACCCAAGCAAGCCTAGGAGACATGGACACAGAAGAAAATATAAGCCATACACTTGAAATTCCTAAAATGATAACAACTGAAGTAAAGAAATGACTCCAGGAAGCTATAAAAGAAGTCAAATCAGAAATAGTCTCCCAGGTAAAAGAAGAAATGAGAAATGTAGTAAAAGAAATGCCAAACACATCTAAAGAAGACATAGCTTAAAAAATTAGAGGAACAACGCAAATAGATGGAAATACTGAATGAACAATATAAGGAACAAACAGAATGCAAGAAGCAAATTCAAAGAGATATACAGGAAATCAAAAATTCCACTGAAAGTTGGCAAAACACCTCAATGAAAGTGAAGATAAAATTTCAGACCTCGAAGACAAGACTACAACTAGTGAACAAGAAAGAAAAGATCTTTTAAAAACAACAAAGAATCAGTAAATAACAATTCAGCAGCTACAAGATGATGCAAAGAACAATATAAGACTGATAAGTATAAATGAAAAGGAAGGTGACAACACAAAGGATATCAAGGCTATTTACAGAAGTAATAGCTGAAAATTTCCCATACATGAGAATGGAAACTGACATACAGATCAGTGAAGCATATAGAGCATCAAATAACCATAACCAAAACAAAACTACACCCAGACATATAATAATCAACATCCCAGAAATCCAACATAAGTACAGAATATTAAAATCTTCTAGGTAGAAATGACAGATCACTTATAAAGGAAAGCCTATCAGAATCACAGCAGACTTCTCAACACAAACAATGAAGTCAAGAAGAGCGAGGAGTAAAGTATTGCAGATCCTAAAGGAAAACCACTTCCAACCCAGACTGATGTACCCTGCAAAGCTGTCCTTCAAAATGGATGGAGAAATAAGATACTTCCACAACAAAGAACAGCCGAAGAACTTAGTGATCACTGTACCAACCCTGAAAAGAATACTGAAAGACATTCTAGACAGACATAGGAAAAAACCACTAAGCAAGGCAAATGATTAAACAGAGTGGAAAGGTAAAGAATCAACAGCAGAAAGATAACATCTCAAAAGTAAAACAACATATAACAGTTATAACCATTAATGTAAATGGCCTCAATTCACCAATTAAAAGAAACAGACTGGCAGAATGGATCAAGAAACAACATCCAAACATATGCTGTATACAGGAAGCCCATCTAACCCAAAAAGGAAACTCATAGACTGAATGTCACAAGATGGAAAACAGTACTCCGTGCAACAGGATCCCCCCCCACACCAAAAAAACAGGGGTAGCAATTCTGTTTGCAGACAATGTGAACTTCAAACCAAGAATGATCCAAAGAGATAAAGAAGGCCACTACATAATAGTTATGGGAAAACTTCAGGAGGAAGAGATAACAATCTTACATATGTATGCACCAAATTCTGGAGATCCCAGCTATACAAAAAAATATTAATAGAAATGAAAAATCAAATAAGCAATAACACAATTATAACAGGAGACCTTAACAGACCATTGACACAAAGGGACAGATAAACTAGACAGAAAATCGGCAAAGAAATAACATAACTGAATCACACCTGTGAAATAATGTACTTGGTGGATATATACAGGGTGTTCCACCCAGCAACATCAGAATATACATTCTTCTCAGCTGCACATGGAACATTCTCTAAAATAGACCATATACTAGGCACAGGACATGCTTAAGTAAATGCAAAAGGATTTAAGTTATCCCATACATGTTATTGGATCATGATACCATGAAACTAGAAATTAATGATACATTGGACAAATGTTTTTTTTAAATGAAAAATGGGGAAGGAGGACAAAAGGTCCACTTCATTAGGGTGTCCATGTAATTTATTGTCCCAACAAGAACATGTTGGAAATAAAAGGCAGCAGTGTTAATAGTTATAGCAGCTACCAGCACAAGTGTATATCCTAGACTGTCCTTGGCAGTCTAGGATATACAGTCACTCTAGTTATAACCACCCACTTTCAAATATCTGGCTAATGTGATTTGGGATTTCTTAAAAAACAGGAAATAGAACAACATGTAACTGAGAACATTTAGGTCATTAGCAACCAGTTATTTTTCAAATCTCCATGAAGAACCAGGCCCAAATCATTGCCATCACCACTGATGCTTCTGGAGTGGAAATCACAAATTGATGCCCATGGTTGAGGGCCAGCCTGCAGATGGGTATTTTGGCCTGCAATGTGTTTGGCGATAGAAGGATTTAAAAAAAAAGACTTTGAGTAAGTTGACATTTCCAAGCTAAGAGATATACTAGAATCCAAACTTCTACCTTGGCCAGTGTTAGGGGCAAGTGGGCATTCTTGCATGGCAACAATTAACTGGAGCACACTATTCCCTCTCTGGTGGGCTCCAGTCCTCACCCTCAGCCCCAGTGATGACTAATGCTTGAATGCTTTGCTTATGTTCATTTCTCAGCTCCTTCAGGTATCTGGGTTCTTAATCTTCCTTCTAGATCAATTTCTCACCACTGAAACAGTGAAAGCGAGATTGACCACAGAAGCTTCCATCTTATGACATTTGGACATACAAATTATGTCCAAATTGAATATGAAAATTTAAGCTCAGCAATTAAATAGAAAATTTTCTAATGATTTATAATGGATGTTGTACTTCTACTCTTTAAGTAGGCTCAACAGAGGAAGCATCTTCCAAGTAGAAATTTTTTACATGTGCAGATTGCTTCATGATTTCCAAGCTAAATTAGGCTGAATTTACATACATAAGGACTGGCCATGTCAGATATGTGCGTCAGGGATGACTGATGTGTGAGACAGCGAAGTCGTGTCACCATGACTATGGGTGACACCATCCAATAGAGTAAGTGCTCCAGATGGAACAGAGGCTGAACAGAGTGTGGAGGTCTGTAATCCCGGTATTCTCCAAGACTGAGGAAGAAGGTCACAAGTTTAAGTCTCGCCTAGGCAATTTAGTGAGTTAGTGAGACATTGTCAGAAAATAAAATAAATCAAAAGGAATGGAGATATATTCAGTGAAACAGCCCTGTGTTCTCTCCCAGAACTGAAAGAAAAAAAAAAGAAAAGAAAAGAAAGGAAAAGAAAAGAAAAGCAGGAGAAAGCATCCTATGCCTGATTTTATCCTCTGTACTTCCCGGCTGCCATGAGATAAATAGGTTTCTTCCCCTATACTTGCTTCCATGATTGTTCTCCCGCATCGTAAAACTAAAAGTAATGGAGACAGCTGACCATGGATTGAAACCTATGAATCTAGGAGCCAAAATAAACCTTTACTCCTTTAAGTTGTTTACATGAGGTAATTTCTCACGATGACAAAAAGCTGACTAACATGGGCATCTTCATACTGAGCTCTTCTCTGACCTCTCTGCTTATTTTTCATTAATCTTCACAATTTCTTTTTCCATATAGAACTAACGATTTTTGAAAGTTCATATAATATAGTTTTATGTCTGACTGCCATAGAATGTAAGATCCATGAGAACAATGATTTTTGTTCATTTTATTCAATGCTGGGTCCCCTGTGTATTCAATTAATATATGTTAACTGGAGAAGTAATTTTATATACTGTATATTTTCTGGGTATCATGTGTGCATGTTTGTTTCCAAAACTGGGTTTAGCTCTAGAGATACTAACGAGTAGGGAAAGGGCATGATTGACCATAGGCAAAGAGGGTTTTCAAAATGGAACTTTATGTAAGTATTACTTCAATATTTACAAGTAATACAGGCATATTTTTATATAATCAGGGAATAATTATTTGTTAATAATAAAATCTCTCACAAGTGCATACTATACACAAGCATGTATACCTGAATCAAACTGGAAAAATCTCATTATCTTTGACAGGAATAGGATATAGAATTGAATTATTGAGAGACTAAGTCAATCAGAGAATTCTGAGAACTGGAACGCTAGGTTATGTGAAATTCTGAGACCAATCCTGATGAGGTGTATGAATAAATCTGAAAAGAAAACTTATGTGAAAGGAAGGCTGGATGGAGCAGATATGGGGAGACAGACGTGCATGTGGTCTCTTACTTCTCAGCGCCATTCACGTATGGAAACTGTGCTCTCTTTCCTGAATCCATGCTTTATAAAATTATAATTCCTTTTTTAAAAATTATAATTCCTCATGCATGTTTGCACAAAGCAATGCCTTTCTCATGAATTTTCACACATGTATAAACTGTGCTTTGATGTTAGCCCCTTTTCCTGCTCCTCTCTCTTGTCCTCCCTTCTTTTTCCCCTCCTACCAGTCCCATTCTCCTTCCCTACTTTCAGGCTTTTTTCCAGTCTCAAATGATAAAAAAACCATACTATACATTTCTTTCTGTGTCTGGCTTATAATCCTCTCCATTTTCCTGCAAATAACATGATTTTATTCTTCTTTATTGCTGAGTTGAATTCCTTTGTGTATAAATACCATATGGTTTTCATCCATCCATGTTATCATGGGTACCTAGGCTTTGAATCCACTCTTCTAGAAAAATGGAATACGCAGACTAAGAAAAGTGGATGTTTGCCTTTGCAAGATTGCTCAAATTCAAACTAATTTACATGTTCTCATTGTTTTAATTGTAATGCTCACTGATACTAAAACTATCTCTTATTTAGCACAAGTGCATTAATTTTGTCTCATAGCCCCATCAAATAAAACACCTGTGCACAGTCTCAAACTCCCAAACCTTTGAGGAGAGAGTTGCATGTAAGTTTCTACTGACAATAAAGTACCTTATTTTGTGGTTTTCTGTTTCTATAAATTCAAATGACTACAGAACCATGTCTTCCTATTCACATTCATGAGTAATAGGGTGTCACATAGCTCCTCAGGGGCTCAAAGAATCCTGCCCATAGTTTACTATGTTCCAACCAACAACCTGGAATGTCCAGTGCAATTGTGAGCCTCACATTTCCACACTCTGATTATATGGATTGTTCATCTGCAAAGGTATTCTCTAGCCTCCCAAGCTAAAGTAACCAAGCAAAAACTATTTGTTAGTTTATTCTAACACACTTAGAATTAATTTACCTATCATATAATACTCGATATATTTTTTCTCTTTTTCTCATTTCTTTTACTTCTTTCCTTCCTTTCTTCTTTTTTTTTTTGTTTTTGCTGTTGTTTCCTTTCATGACCAGAACATAAGTTCTATCAGACCCAGAAACTGATATGTCTACTTTCTCACAATTTCTCTAGCACTTTAAAATATGTGGTACCTGGCACAAAAAAGCCTCCAGGCAAATATTTGTCCAGAGAAATAAATCAACCTAGTTCTTACTCTCACACCATTTATATTCTCTCTCATCAATTAGATTCCCCTGCTCCATGGTTTTCTCATGCCTGGTTCCTTCATATCACTTAGGTCTCAGCTCAAATATCATCTTCTAAAAGTCACTGCTCACTGTTATCTTTTCCATCTCTTCCAGCAAACCCTTTCTTTCTCACTCCTTGTTTTAATTGAAAGATACAACTTATTAGTTTCTAAAGTTAACCTTTTATATGTTTCTTTTCCATATTTATTGTCATCCACCCCCACTAGAATGTAAGCTCCATGAGAAATTTCATCTTCTTTATCACTGTATCTCCAGAACCTATAGGAGGACCTGGCCTGTAAAGGGCATTAAGAAATGTGTATTAGTCAGCTTTCCAGTTGTTGGAACAAACCCCACACCCACAATTCAAAGGAGGAGAGGTTTATTTGACTCCTAGATGCACTGACTTCAGTCCATGATCAGCTGGCTCTAGGGCTCTTTGGAGCATCATGGCAGAAGGAAATAGCAAAACAAAACTGCTTGGTTCATGGCAGCTGGGAGGCAGAGCAGAGGAACAGCGCCAGAGGGGGAGGGGGCATGGCGCAACCTAGAACCCAAGGTCATACTTCTGTTACCCACTCAGCCATACCCAGAAGTGTGCTTTGCTAATTCTCTGAGCAGTTTCCAAGTCAATCAAATTGACAGTCTAGCTTAACTATCACAAAGTATGTGTTGGAAAAAAAAAAGAATGAAAGCTTATAATTTACAACTTTAACATATATGCCTACATATGGTATCACTCTTCAGTATTGTGGTGCAGAAAATAAATTGAACTGTTATTATACAAGTAGTTTGCAATTAAAATTTCATACAATGTATACATCAAAAAAAGATTGTCCAATTTCAATTATACTTAGAATTCTGTCTTTGTACAGATGGTTTATGAACATTGACCACTTCAGATTTGACTACATTTACTTGTTAGTTTCAAAGAGAAAATGTTTCAATCTTGCTTCATACAAGTCAGAAAATTAAACTGCAAAGGAGACTTTGTTATAATTGAAGGTCTCTGTTTCTAAAGGAAGATTATTTCTTATTCAAAAAGCCCTTCCAATGCTTATATCCCTATTAAGGCTTGTGGCTACATATCATCCTAAAACCTCAAATGGTAACGGATGGGGCTTTTCAGAGGATCTAGGCTGGATCTAAGGTGTGTGATGCTTGGATTAAGTGTGTGGCTGACTTGGTATATTTCTGGGTGTGTATAATGGAAAGGTCCATCCTGGGTGAAGGATGCACCACTCAAAGGTCAAGTATGGTGGGTGGATATAGACAGAAAGAAGGCAGGCTTCTTCTTCACTACTTTACTGCTTTGCTGCCTTCTACTCTCCATGACATTTTACTCGTTTTGAGTGCCCCTCTGTCATGCTATCTCACCTTGAAGCTAGCCCAGTATGGACTGAAACCTCCACAAACTGTGAGTCCAAATAAAATTTTCCTCCCTTAACTTGTGTGTGTCAGCTATTTTGTCTCAGCAACAAGAAGAAATTAGACAATCCCCAAACAGAATGAAGTTCACATTTCATAACATCTCAAATCTGTGAGCCAGAATACCATAATTGCCACTATCAGATGTCAATGGTTACTGAACTGGCCCATAGTTGACAGACTGGAACTGTCAAATATGGAAATATTTACTCTAAAATCAATGCTATCTTAGAGTGTTGCTATCCGCTCTCATGTAAATATCTGCAACTCATTTGTGGGCACTTGTAACATAGTCCTTATATTCATCATCTCTTTTTAGAGCTTTCTGATTGACTTCATTGTCATGGAATTTATATTCTCACTGCATCTTGTTAAAGATAGGTAAATATGAGGGACCAGGGATTTAGCACAGCGGTGTGAGCTCCTGCCTGGCAAGCAGGGTCATGAGTTCAATCCCTAGTACAAAAATAAATGGTTGCAAAAAGATAGGTAAATATGGAGGTGGATCATGACAAATGTTTGTTAAAGATGACAGATGAATATATAGAATGAGAGATAATGCAACAGAAGCAATTGCTGATATGTGGATACACATTCTAAATCCCCCAGGTCACTCAGAATGATGTAACTAAAAGTCACATTTGGTAAGTGAATCAAGTACACTGCTTTCCAGTTTTTTTCCTGTCACATTATGTGTCCATATTATCCTCATTATGGGCTTCCCTTGAACAGAAAATACATTCTTCATTGTCTTTGAACTACAATCAGGGGGCAAGTTGTACAGTGCTTCCAAATAGACTATGAGTTCATTAACTAATTTTTTTGTTAGATAATACATTGCATCTACAAAGTTTTTTTTTTGCTTTGTAAAAGGCACTTCTATGCATGCCATTGTTACTAATATCATGTATATGTTTCTAGTCTAATGCTAGATCAAGAATACTGTGGATTATAGGAAGAGGGATGGTAGTAACATAGTTATATTTGAGGAAACTGTCCTTGTTTGCTAACAACTAGTCCAGTTTTTTATTGTCATTATTTTTATTTTTATGAACCTAACAATTCCAGACTCAAAAAACTGCGCACAGGGGTTTTAAAACAGCACAACTGAAAAGAAAAAAAGAAAATTTGGGTCCAGAAAAAACTAAATTACAAGGGAACAACCTAAGATTTTAGTCTAGGATTTTCAAGCTCACTTGTTTAAAATTTAGATCCCTAATCATTATCTCAGATATTGTGATTCATGACACTTGGGTAAAGCCCAAGAGTATGAGTTTTTAACGCACCTCCCAAAGATGACTCGGATGCAAGTTCTCTGAGAAACATAGGCCAAGGTAGAGCTGAAATGACTACAAAAGACAGGCTGAGGAAAGATAGTTCAGCCATGCTTCCCATACCTGCGTGTTCAGGTACAGTTCAGCAATAAAAATCCATTTAGCACAGTGCAATGAGAAAATCAGCCACTTATTTTAGTATGCTCCTAAAGAACCACTGCTCCTGAAAATATGTAGGCAAGGTCCTAGCTCTGATCATGAAAGAAATAAGGTACTTTTAATGTGATAGTTACCCAGGAAACTCTAGAGATGTTTTATACTCTAGAGGACATACGGGTTTCAGATAAGATAATCTAGCTACAGCAAATACAAACAAAGAAAACTACGAATTCCCGTGTGTGGGCAGCACAAAGGTAGAGGAGCAGACAATTTTACTATTTTAAAAAGTTCCCTTATTGGCTGGGGATATAGCTCAGCAGTGTAAGTCCTTGCTTAGCAAACAAAGGTTGTGATTTTGATTCCCCAATGATTAAAAAAAAAAGGTTCCCTTGTTTTTATCTCTAATATTCTAGACCTGGTTAGAAGGCAGGGAGTATTAAAGCTAAAATCCCACTCATTATAAAAGTTCCAGTCCGAGGGGAAGATTGTAGGGCTGTGATAGACTGCTTGCCTAGCATGTGCAAGACTTTAGAGTCCACCCCTAGAACCACATAGAAAAATGTATGAAAATCCTGAATTAAACCCAAATTTTGGGCCAGGGATTTAGCTCAGTGGCTTAAGCGCCTGCCTGGCAAGTGTGAGGTCATGAGTTCGATCCCCCGTACCAAAAAAAAAAGAAAAAGAAACACAAATTCCATAACAGAGTGTAACTCACACACTAATGTGTTTTCGATTTCCAGCAGGAAAGATCCAGAAATGAAATCTGAAACATGGATGGGTAAGGAGTAAGAAAAAATGAGGCAGGAGTTGGTATAACAGACAACCCAGCATTATGCTATGGCAATATTCCTATTTAAAAATCTATGGCTATCATAACTTCTGCTACATACTTAGATTTCATACTTAGATTTGCATCATTACAATGCACCGATCAACAAGTGCAGTGTAATGACTAGATCTTTCTACAGATATTAGAATAATTAAGTGGCAAACATTCAAATAATTGAAGGCTTAAATTGTTAAGGAATATCTTGTTGCAAAGTATTAGGGATTAACATCTATATATTACACAGAAGTGCCTGAAAAATCCCATCCCTTATTAAATCAGAGGACATATTTTTACATATGTGAAAATCAAACTTGAGGGGGCCTCATTGGCTTCTCCAGGTGACCACATATGCCGTTCAGGATGAAGGAAATTACTTCTACCTTTATTTTAAAGTCTAAGTATTTTTACTTCGCCCTCCAATTTCTTGATCATTAGAGAAATTGATACTTTTGTTAGGTTTTTCTAGTCTTTTTAATGTGATATTTAATGATTTTATTTAAAAATTCAAATATAAGAAGAAGTAGAATATTGTCATGAATCTTCACATACTCACTACCCAGCAATGAAAATTATGTTTTTTTATCAATCACTCTCATTTCTCCTAGGCTATTTAAATTCTAGACACCAAATAATTTCTAAAAAATAGTCACAATGTATGACTTCATATGGTTTAGAGAGGCAAGGAAATATTACATTTAAATCATATAAACTCATATTTATTATTTTGTTGACAACAGAGTTTGCCCTAACTGGTTTGAAGCTGAAACACAGTGATTTTTAGGGACCATTTTTCAAGTACAATAGTTCTTTCTGTATTGGTACAAGTTCATCTTAAAAAGAAGTTCCTAGTCATCACTTCTCAGTCTCAGGTACTTCTGGGTAAATTATTCTGATTCCTTTATAATGACCAGACCCTGGGAATTATGAGATTCTCCACTTAAAGCTTCCATTTTCATTGATTATGATGATAATCAACTGAATTATTCTTTTCCTCTTGAGAACTACAGAGATTCTTGATTCCACGGGCTAATAAAGGCTCTGGTGTTGGAAGCAGTTCTGTGTTAAAAGCACTGAGAATAACGATCTGCAGTACAGACAGGACAGTGTTTCCAAGACATGTATCAGCTACCTTAGAAAAATGCCTCTGCTTTGTATATGAACTCTAAATTAATTAAATGATACACATTTTTATTTTAAATGGTATTATGATCATCACAGGCTTCAAGATAATCTTGGAAGTAAAGAGTTTATGGAAAAATAAACAAAATTAAGTTGACCATGAGTTGAAAAATTTCAAATCTGTCATTTTGGACAATGGAGGTTTATTATATTATTCTATTTTTGTATATGTTTAAAATTGCTCAGAATGAATTTTCTTATTAAGAGAATAAGAATCTAATGTAATAACAAAATATACATGAGACCAAGTCCTCAAGTACACTTTACAAACTCTACTAGATTAGATTACCTACTAATCAGACTGGTTTGGGTTACTCCACTCCCCAAGTGATCCAATGTGCAGTAACAGAAGAAAAACAGAAATGTGAGTAATATATAAGCTGGCCGATTATTTCTACTTCTTTTCCTAATTACAGATTAATACTAGAATTTAATAGAACCTAACTAGTTGCAGTATATTAATCATTCTGTGATCTCACAGAGATTTAATAACAACAAAAAATTTCCTTGCAAAATATTGTCAGGGAATCAAATGAGCTTCAGAGAAAGAAAAACAATGCCTTATTATTTCAGAATAGATCAAAAGTTCATGAAAAATTAGTATGCTAACACTTTAATAGCAAATGTTAAAAAAGATAAAATGAATAAATGTACCATAACAAAAGCAAGGAAAAGCGTGATTATTAGTGACAACAGGATCTGTATTAAATCAAACAAGTAACAGAAAGAAGAAAAGAATTTCTGCAAAGTATAAATGTCTTTGCAACTGATGGATGTCCTTTTTCAAATATTTCCGGGGAGTTGTCAGAACTGGGTCCCTGCTTGTTTTAACCCACTTCAACCATGAAAACAGTCATCCTGGGAGCTGAAAGACTCAAAACAGCCCCACAGCCTAGCACTCACAGAGCCTAAACCCATCCATGGGAACTCAGGCTAGCTGGCTGCAGATGGCATTTGTACAAAACTACATCCAAAAACAAAGAAGTAGCAAAGAGGCAGCTAGCTCTCCACACTGCTGCCACCTTCTTGAGAAAGGTCTTTGGAAACTTTTGCATTACCTAAGGTTCCAGAACAAGGGTGAGGAAAAGAGGAGGAGTGAGAAGGAAGTGGTAGAGAAACGGGGTGAAAAAAGGAGGGAGGGAGAGAGATGTAGTAATACACTCCCTACTCATCTACAAGAGCATGTGATGCCCAGTAGCTGCCAAAGAGAAGTAAAAGATTAAAAATTTTCCAACCAAATTTTATTTTTTTTCTGAGAAACACTATATTTTAGCATACATATTTTATAACAATACTATTTCTCCCATTATATCCTGGAGGGAAAGACACATTTGGAATTTCTTTTGAAATATCATAGTCACTATAGTGATGGTCACATTTGCCTTTAAAACTTGTTGGTTTATCAGTTACTCGATTATTTGATCAATCCAGGTGCAGTCTGATAGGCGAGCAACAAGCACCAGCTGCAAAACCTGTAGAATGAATAATATACTCCATATATTTAGTCTTCACACTGATCTAGCAATGAAACTATGCAGAAAAATTGTAATGCTTTCATCTTATTTCTGTTACTTTACAAAATGGAGTTTGCACAGATTTCAGTGCAATAACAAACATAATTTACACCTATTTACACATGGCCAGAACCTAGAGTTCACACATTACCAAATGCATGCCCTTATGCAAACAAATTTTAATATTTTACCCATCCTTATTCTGGGTTTCAGAAAATATGTTCTACAATTCATGTAAACAAACATTAGAAAAGTATTTTTATTCAAATATAGAGTAAATGGTTATTTTTGTATCATTGTCCATTTAATAGAGTGCATACTTCTGAAACAGGATTCTGAAAGAAGACTTTAGCAAGGAAGTGTTATAACAGAAAGTGCTACCAATTGCATCCACATCCAAATAAGTAAAGTAATTAGTTTTTTACAAATAAAACCACCTTAAATTTTTAAAGATCCATATGCAAGAGTAAACCAAATCACTGCTGCTTTAAGATCTGCATCAAATTTTTAGGGGACATGTTGTGCAGGGCACTAAAGTTTACAAGCAAAAAGCTAAAAACCAACTGACTTTACAAGAGCAGGAAGTGAAATCATTACTAATGAAGCATCAGAAATCATATAATCCCTATGGAATGCTGCCTAATTTTACAAATTATTTATTAAAAGATATACACAAACACACATAATGATTTTTGAAATTTGGCACAGTTACTTCAAGTCTATAAATATTTACTGATTCAAGAGTCATAATAATATAAGCTAGATTTTTTTTAGTGTAGTGAATAGTCTTCATTTTCCCAAATAGAGTGTTATATTGAGTCTGGAATTTATCTTGGACCAATAAATTTTAGCCTACTCTACTAAAAATAGCAAAGCCTTCTGGAAAGATTTAAAGGACATAAAAGACGTAGTACATAAAGTAGAAATATCGTACGGAAGTTACTGAATGCTGATTAACAGTTGGCCTAAACTCAAAGTGTTTTTCAATTCCATTTTTGGAATTTTCACTAAAAATCTTGCTGTTGCAAGCCATAAAATAGGTAACAATCATTAAAGGAAAAAATGTAGACTTCAAACTTTTGATTATTGTTATTTATTGTAAAAGGTTTTTTTTTTTCATTTTCCTTTTATTGCTCAGCAATTTCTTTGTTTGAATACTTTTAATACAATTTTGGGAAATTTTTGTTGGTGCATGCCTATAGAATTTTGTACATTTGGTGCTGTGACCACTTAAACTTTCTAAATTTCTCCTTCAAAAGTTAATGATAATGCAATTGAATAGCTGAATGTTTATATGAATGAGCTCTTGTTTTATTCATATTTATAAATAACTACCACACACCTCTGAGGCATCAACATATATGTGCTTAGTGTTTGCTATCTGAGTATTGGTTAAAAATGAATTACTAATTTCAGAATAAAATCATCGCCATCATAATACTGATTCAAAAATACTGAGTTTATATTACTCCAAAAGTTCCAAATAAAAATTAAAATTCAGGCCACTGTTTTTGTTTTTTTGTCTATATTGAGTATTAAACTACTTATGTGTGTAAAGCATGTTTCTCTACCGATTTCTTTAAGTACTCTAAACCTGTGGGTACTGACAGATAAATATTAAATTGCTAATTATAAGATAATTTTATAGTAATAGATAATTTTATTCAAGAACTGCTATTTATTGACAGTATGCAGTGATATATGTAACTTGGATACACAAGATCTTCTAAATGAATTTTGATTCAGTTGCTAAATTCTAAGAAATTAGTTGTGACATAAAATAATATTCGAGTTGTTTAAATTTGTATATTGTTTCCTCCTACATAAAAAATTCTTAATTTTGGAAGAGTTTAAACTTAATTGTAATTTTCATTTGCTGTTTTTCCAGCCAGTCCCTTTAGCATCACCTGTGGAATTTCATTATGAATCACATTTTTTCCCCTTTTCAGGAAAGGGGAAAATTCCCCTCTCTGTGACCCTGCCCTGTCCCGCATCTACTAGGTAATAATCCTCAGAGGATTTTGAGGATGTTTTAGAGCCAAGAATCGGTGTGATTTTAAAGGAGTTATTACTTAAGGGTCTAAACTTCTATTTTAAGCTAGCTATTGTAATTCATTTTAAAGCAAAAGAAAAAAAAAAGGAAAGCCACTTTTGAAATGCAACCAGCAGTTCCGTAGCTGACGCCTGGATTGCAGGGTCCGTTTATTTTAGCTTTTATCTGTGTGCTGGAGGTGAAGGTAGAAGTCAAGGATTTTTTTTTTCTTTTAATCGAACAACAACAATAATTTGATCAAATCCCAGCTACGGGTCTGACCACACGAGGAGTGAAGAGACCAAGCCACAGGCAGCCTCAGGAAGGGCTGCCCCCTCCGGCTTAGAGCTGGTGAAGCCCCTGGTCGTGGAATGCACAGAGAAGTTGCAGCGCGACCCTCTCCGCACGAACGTAGACAGGCACGTCCACCCACCAAGAATCCCCCTAAACTGGATAGAACGGGCATTGCTCACACCTACGAGAAGGTGGACCTGGGGGAAGACTTGGAAAGAGGAGGATGCGAAGTTAGGAAAGGCGCTTAGAGAAACTGGCTCTGTTTCTTGTTCTTCTCTCTCCTTTTCCTTTCCTGCTCCCTCCTTCTGAAGAAATATGTACATGCCTATGTGTGTATATGTATATCATCTATTGCCCAATAACTTGAGCTTTCTTTGCAGCATGTAAGTGCCTGATCATCAACCATGCTACGCAGGGCGCCTGTGGCCAGCCTGGCTTCTGGCCGCCAGTAGCCCCTGACGTCAGCCGCAGAGTTGCCTGCGTCAGATCCCAAGGGGGTCGGGGTGGCCTGGACAGGAGCTGCGGGGGAGGGGGCGTCTGGACAGGGTTGGATGAAACCTCAGGGATGGAGCAAGAGGCTTTCCCCGGTGCCCGCAAGAAACTCCTGTCTCAGTTACAACGACAACTTTTGTAGCTCCAGGGGATTAGCGGGCAAGCCAGAATGCAATCAGGTTTTAGGGCCCTAGATAGCATGCAGTCTCCTGGACTAGACAGGGGCGAAGGGTGTAGAGAAAGAGGCCAGAGAAAAACGCAGAGTAAGTTTGAACAGCCAGGGCTTCTTTCCTTCATCTCCTCTAAGGTCGATGTAATGTTTTGCACAGACTCCAAAGAGGAGAACAAATTGACCCCACCGTTCCCACCTCAACGGGACACAAGTTGTAAGCTGCATGGATTGTTTCTCCCGGTTTCCTGGTCGCCAGCGACCACAACCCGGTGGAACAGCTTGTTGGGATTTGACAGTGGGGGAAAAGGAACTGAACCTCACAGTTAACCACAGTCTTTCTTCGCTCCCTCCTCTGCCCACCTCCCTCTAACCTTTGCTTCTACCTCACCTCTTCACCTTTAGGTCTGAATTTAGAGCCTCCTAAACTGAAGAGTTCTCGAGAATGTGGAAATGTTTGATTTTCATAAGGGCCATTAGCCTCTGTGTTAGTTGTAAGGTCAAGAGCCAAGTTTGGAACATCGGCGGCCAATGCTTGGAACTAAGTTTACAGGACTAGCTCTTAAACCTGTCTGTCTTGTGAGCCCTTTCTTGGCTGAATTTCTAGGTCACTAAAATGATTTCCTTGACCCCTTTCTTGTAATGTTGTTGTTGTTGTTGTTGTTGTTGTTTTTAATGACAGTAATTGCATTTCTCCTTTAACATTCGTCTTTTCCAGGTACAAATTCCCTATGATAAATGCAATCATTATGTATATCTAATTGATACCGATATAAATAAATAAATAAATAAATAAATAAATTGCTTCTTTTCCTCTACCTCCAGAGGTCAGAAAGGACTGATGGTGGAGCCTCCTTAAGCAAAGATTTGAGGCCCAACACTTTATTGCTGTTTTTTTTTCCAGTAGTAAATTCAGACCCCCACAACAATCCCTGCGCTGTCTCAGCAAAACCCAGAGGTGGAAGATAACGCTCAGGTGTGGGAACCTGGTGTGGCAGAAAGGAATCTCTCCCTAGGACAGCAGCTTAAAAAATTCAGCCATGGAAGGGCCGCAGAGAAAGCACAGGAGCAAAGATCCCCCCCCCCCCGTTTCCACCCTGAGAGCACTGGGGCAGGAGCGAATTTCTACCCCCTCTAACTGCAAACAGTCAGAAGGTGCTGTTCTTGTTACAAAAAGAAGGAAAGCATTTTCGGGTAATGCATTTTGAAAAGTTAGAGCTTTAATGGCAACTTAATAAAAAGACACCTTCCCCGAATGCTCCATAAATACCGCTGCTCCCTTAGAGCAAGGTGGCCTCTCTGTCCCGAGGTTGCAGCAACCACAGTCTCTCCCGTGAGGCCCAGGCGCTGCAGGTTCAGCTGCAGCAAGCAAGACCCAGGACTTTGTGGTCAGCCTGCCTGCCTTCCCTACTGGTTCCAGAGTCTGAGGATGATGAGTCAAACCAAATTAAATTGAAACGGGCCAACTTTTAAAAGGCTTTAAAAACCTGTGACTGGCCCAGCTTTGCCTGGCACACAAGCTACTATTTCTTGCCAGTTAGTAAAACAAATATATATATATATATATATATATATATATATATATATATATATATATATATGCAACTCTACGTTCAAAGCTTTGGCTGCCGTTAGGATTTTTCCGAACGAAATTTATTAGAAAATGATCAGCCTTGTATATAAGCATTACCTCAAAGTGGAGGCCTGAAGGATTTTAGGAATTATTCAGAGGGCTTTTGTTTCATTTCGACTCTTGCTTATTTGTTTGTTTAAAAGACCTAGGAATGTGCCTTTTATATCCGGTATCCTTCGCTGCCCTTTTCAGGCAGCGATCGGCCCGCCGGCCTGACACTTGGTTAAGCCTCAAGACTTACAAAGATCATTTCCTGGAACACTAATTTGAGCGAAATCTGGATTCAGAGCGTGGGTTTACACGCCTAGCTCGAATGTCTAATGTATCAAATCCTCGTTAACGAAGGGCCCGCTCCTTGGCCGTGTCAGCCAAAGGTCAGCCCTGTGCAACAGGGCAAAGTGGTTCAAAAGCCCTCTTCCAGGCCCCGTCTGCCCCTCCCCCCAAATCCATCTTTCACATTTCAATAATAGAGCACACAGGAGCTCCAACGAGAAATGCCACGGTTGTTTTTCTTTCCTTCCTTCGTTCCTCACATCAGTGACATGTAAATGACGTATCCTAAGGCAACTGCTACAAAATTAAGTTTATTTTTTTTCCAGTGGGAAGGGAGTGGTGTTCGTGGCCAAGGTAATTGTCAAAATGTCCTCAAGAGGCGCGTATATTTGAGACACTGTAATGCATACAAATCTTAACTTTAAACACCAATTTACGGCATTCTAGTAGAAACCATGAGTAAATTTGGTTGGAGACCTCAGTGATTAGAAACGACTTAGGGAAAGAGGTAATTCCCCCTCCCCCTCTTCCCTTCCCTTCCCCGCTTAGAGACCCACGGTCCGCGTTCATTTTTAAAACACAATTTAGTTGCCCGGAGGGCCGAAGAGGATCCAGGAGAGCGGCTCGGGCCCTTTCTGCTTCCACCAAATTCTGGAGCCCGCCACACTTCTGAATACCCTGGGGTCCTCAGCGTCCAGACGCCCCGGCGGCAAAGGCCGAGTCGGCGTGGCTGTTCCAAATGCGCCCAACTTCACAGCGCGCGCCTCAGGCCACACGCGCGCACGCAGTCGCCAGCCGCGTCCGCTGGGAAGCTGGCGGGCGGGGTAAGGGATAAACTCGACTTACCGGGTCTGGGGTCTAGATTTCGGGTAAGGTTGGCAGCTGAGAAGGGCCGGGCAGATAAAATCAGTCCTGCCGGAGATAGGCAATTTGGGCAGCGCTAAGGCGCAAGTGGGGAAAAGGAAAGCGCTTAAGCGGTTTGGGGGGTCCCTTTGCCTGAGCCGCCTTGTCTGCCGCTGCAGCCTCCAAAGACTAACATCGGCTGGGCCGCGGGAGGCCCAGAAAGACGCCAAGCAGCCATTGAGACCAAGCCTCCGGTCTCCAGGGCCCTGGCGAGTACTCCCGGACGCCGGGGGGCGGAGAAGGGGCGTCCCCAGGCTCCAGCCCCGGACAGGGTAAGCGCCTTGCAGCCGGCCCGAAAGCTGGCTGCCAAACCGAGCAGCTGGGCAAGCCCGCCGCCTCCGGCCAGTGGCTCGCAGACCCCAACCCGCTCCCGCCCCTGCCCCTCCCTCCCTGCAAGCCCTTGGCCAAATGAAAAGGGTTCTTTGGGCCTTGGCCTTTGGGGAAAGCGAGAACCCACGCTGGATTTGAGCTTTCTGCTCCGAGGGATCCTCACACAAGTCTTCAGCATTCACTAGGAGTCCGGAGAGTCTACACCGTTCCCCCTGCCCCACATTCAAACACAGAAAGACACAGGTAGTAAAAGGGTTTCTTCTGGGGTGGCCCCTGCGACGGGAGTTCAAGAATTTTGCCCCCCTGACCACTGGGCACTCTGGCCTTCAAATGCCTCAGACAGGAGAATTGGGGCCCTCGAGGCCCAACCACTTTCCTCATATTGGCCAGGAGAAGGGGCTAGTAGCTTCTGCCAGACGTGTGGGCCCCAGCTCAGCGGCCCTGGGCAAGGAGAGACGAGGCAGGCATATAGTCCCAGGAAAGGCTCTTTTTTGGCTATCCTTGCGTTATGGACCTGCACAGGAGTTGACCTAAATTGAGATTGAGCTCCGAGGCTGGGTAGGAAAAACAGGTCTTATCTTGGCAGGAACGTTTCCAAAACCTGTCCTTTTGTCAACTTCCAAGCTGAAGCGTTGGCAAGTGGTGGCATCAGGTGAAATGAGATTATGGCTCCTGGATTCTGCAACTGGCACTGTTAGAGCTGGCTCTGGGTTAGACTGCACTGTGAATCCGGCAGTGACCCAGGCCTCTCCTGTTGGCAAAGAGTGAAGTGAGAGATGTGAGCACTGAAAAATGGTTCCATCTATTCAGTGTAAAGGAAAATCCAAGGGAGAACTGGCACTCAGTGGCAACCATTTCTGCAATCCTGGGGCCCAAGATTTTAACGGAAACACCCACAGACACTGGTGGGAGAACAGAATGAGCCAAGGACCCTTTGCCGCCCCTCTCCTTTGTTTGTGTTAGCTACTCCTTCACACTGGGTATTTACTCCCTCTGAAAATAGTACATTGGCCACAAAACACTGCAATGTACAGAACTCCAAAAATGTCACTAAGAGAGGGGCAGCAGTCCAACTCTTGAACTCCGGTTTTTTTCACCAAACCACTCATTTCTGGCCTGTAGGCCTGGGCGTCTTCTTCTACGATACATATCTGCATCTTCTAGGGATGTTTTGAGTTTAATAGTACTGTCTTAGTCATAGACAAGCGAGCCGAAGAGCATTTGAGATGGACAGAGTGAAGACCCTAATCCTGGCTGTTCCAGTAAACAGCTCCAGATCCTCTGGGTGTCTGGGATAAAGCCAGAGGGAAGTAGACACACAAGTGACAGGATGGGGTTGGGTAGGGGCAGATAAGCAGGCAGGATCTGAGGAAGGGCTGAGGGCAGGCTCTAGGAAAACCCCAGCGCCGTGCCCCTGGCATCTGGGGCCTGGGCTCTGTCTAGGGGCCAGAGGAGCCTAGAGGAGTCTTCTCTGAAGAGCTGGGCTTTCGTGAAAAGCCACGGTACCAGCTTCGGACTTGGGAGAAGACCGGAGGAGGGGGCGCCCTGGAGGGTGTAAACTAAGACCCCAGCCTCTCCGATCACACGGACCCCGCACCCCCAGACCTGCAGGGAAGGGAAGATCCCGTGGGCCCGATCGCCCCACAGTTACGCTGGCGGCAGCGGCCGCAGGTTGCCCGAGACTGCTGGCATTGTGAACTCACTTAAACCGGCGCGGTTTGAAAACAAACACGTGTAGCTTCCCTGCCGCACTATTTTGGGAGTCGGGCCAGACACTTTCTCAGGCGGAGGCCTCCGCGAGGTTCCTCCGCAGCGGCGCCGGGCGGGGTCGCCTCATGCATATGCATCAGCACGTGGAACCGCGGGGCGCGCATGCGCACTGCGCGTCCGGCGCGGCCCGGGCTGCAGCCCGCAGCAGAGATTCCGAAGCGCCGGGCCGGGCTGCGGGGTGTCTCGCGGGGCCCCTCGGACGCCGGCGGCCTGGGCTTCTGCGGAGGCTCTGGAGGGCGATCAGCTCTATTCCTCGCCACACTTAGCCCAAGGCCTGCGTTTCCGCACTTTTAAGAGAGCCTCCAGGAAAACAATTCTCTTTACGCACGCCCCACCTCACCCTTACGCTTTTGCCTGGTCTCCTCTTCCTTCCTGACTTCGGATTTCTTTGCCATAGAGTAGGATTTTCCGGGATGCAAAGAAAAAATGTGAAGACTTGCAACACAGTATGACCTCCTTGCATCCATTTTTGCCCCTGTGTTCTGTAGCGAACTGAGAATTGTTACGGAAAAGATAGGGGCGAAATAACATTTTTGTTTGCTTAAGTCGTATATCTTCAAAGCAATAGTGATGGTGATTAAAGATAATGTTACAGACGTGTAGCCGCGCTCAGTGGTGGATGGTTGCGTCTGCTGCAGGTGGAAATATCACTGTGTAACCTCCACCGCGTATTCTGCATATGCTTACAAAGCTGCCCACAACTAAAGACATCTGATTTCTCAGTCTTGAGAAACTCACTTCCAGCCTAGCATCAGTTGGAAACCTCATACCATGTTAGCTTGTCACTGTAAAGTGGAAATCGACCTTAGGAACTGATGACAGATTCCAGCTTGCAGGGTAAAAGTAGCCTCCCAGTCTGGCCTGACGAATCTCCTAGTGCTGTGAGTCTGGAGCCCACCACCCACACATAGATTAGAGAGCATTGTTCACACTCCGTGCACATTACACCGTGTGCGGTAAACTCTGAGAAAGAGGCTGGAATGTGACATGTTCGAAATTATTAACGTTTTTCTAATTTCTTGCCCTAGGCTAATGGTTATCATCCGAAAAAAAAAAGATTTCTGCATGGTTATCCCATTAAAAGCTTAACTTTCTATATCTAACCACTTTAAAGGGATATATATATATATAATATTTTATATTATATATTGCAGATAGTAAGTGGAATGGTTAAAAAAAAAAACTCAGACAAAGTCCTATGAGTAAATCAATGCTTCCATGGCTCTCCTGATATAGATGGCAGAAATCTCTCCACTGCCACCCTATTTTCAAGAATTTTAAAACCAAACAGGATGATATCAACCATGACGACCTTTAGTAAAACAACACTATTTCCAGTAAGATGAACATATAAGAACTAAATTTAATACTAGGAGGTGAGAACTCTAGAAAGAAAGAAAGAGAATTAGTATTTCAATTTGGAGAAATGAAAGAAATGTGCATGGGGAATGTATAAAGTCTGTCTTCATATATAGTTCACGAAGTACAAAGTATTAAGGGAACAACCTTATTTATGCCTTCAGTATGAGTGTGGCAGACTGCAGCTACTTCCTCAAAACATCTCAACTGAATCTAATGCTAGGACCCAGGACTTCCTCCAGGTCACCTCCCTGAAAGCAGTGTGTTTAGGTACTAACTCCACCAATATGAATCACAAAGGTGCCTAGACACTGATTACACCTTGGCTTCAAAAGGGAACCTTCTGGAAGGTTTGGGGGTGAGAGATGTATTTGGGTTGTGTACTGCTGCCAACCCTTAAAACTTCTCAGAAAACTTCACAATCAACAAATAATAACATCTAAATGCCAAGCCCATCAGCAGAGAAGGTTAGTGCTGTTTTTATTTTCAGATTAAAGCCAAAAAATAAAAAAAAGAAAAAGAAAAGAATAGAAAGAAAAGATAAGCAGATGGGGCAATTGAAAGGTTGTATCTTTCTTTTGGAGGTGGTTTGCTTCTTAAAGGTTAACTTGAATGCTTGACTTTAAAAAATCAAAATCATCAGCTGCAAATGCTTAAAGCAGTTGGGGGTAGCTTTTGAAGAACAAAACAAAGGATCTGAAATGTTTGAAAATTACTTAGCCCCATATAAATGGTGCTTGTGTATTTATATGCTTCCTCTACAAATGTACACACACATACCACAACTCATTTCTCTTCATTTCTCAAATATGATTATTGCTTATACTCAGGCATTTTTTGTTGACACAAAATACCATTTTAATAATTTGTTACCTGTTCTAATCTTTTGATAGTATCCAGAATATAACGTAGTCACAATATGAACTAGTATGACCTCTTGCCTGAGTCAAAATCCACAGCTACACACAGTTACCAGCCATTTGCAGCATACTCTGCTGCTGCTAAATAGAATCTAACAATATATTTTGCTGTTCACATTCATGTATTTCAAAACCTAATAGTCCATGAAGAAAAGTATGACGAATACATCTCAAGAAGCAGACATTAAAGGTACCAGCAAAATAATAGACTACATTTAAGTTTGAAGCATTATTTTAGGTGACTTACATCATTAATGACTTTTTCTTTGTGGTGGGTGTTGAAAAAGAGAATTCAGGAGGAAGGGGTTTGGCATAAATATTGGCTTCTACTTAAAAAGTTCTTTTGGTGTGACAGTATTCATATTGACACACAGAGAGGACTCCTCAAATTACTTAACCTTCAAATAAAGATTTAAAAAATGAAGTAGTGTTAAAATAAACATTTCCCTCAAAAATGTATCTTTAAAATAGTCTACATAAACCATACGCCATACATAGTATGATATTTAACTATTACATCATGATGCTAATGTAAAAGAGGCATTAGGTGTGTAACAAACAATGACACATTTATACTTTCAAATTTGAAGGAAAGTGTATTTAGGAATGGTCAAATCAAAACTAAACTCATTATTTTCTACTTTCTTTAATGCACTGCAAATATTACACATGTAGTGTTATGATTATCATTATACTTTTTCTAAGTTCCCAGACAACCTTATCTCTAATGAAAAGGGGAAAGATTGCTATTGAGCAGTTATCCTTCAAATGGAGATCAGCTATCTTTAGACTTCTATTTTTAACTATTGGACTCAATGTCAGGAGTCACTTCAAATACTACCCTGTTAATCAATTTCTAAACTCCAAAGTTGTATGGGGCCAAGCTCTGGTCTCAAAATTTTTAGGACCTACCAGTAAAGCTTGCTTAGGCATTCAATTTTCTTAAATCTCACCAAATTTTGCAAGGTGGCGCTCTTTTCATAAAAGACCAATATTAGAGTAATAACAACAATAATTTTTTTAAAGTTAAACACTATCGTCAGCTTTTAATGAGCTACCAGAAATACAGCAACACCCTTTCTCATCAAATAAGATTTTGCAGACTAAGAGTGATAAATACAAATATCAATAGGTAAAAGGAACAAATCAGTAAGTATTTTTAAAGATAATGTAACTTTTTTTTATTTTGTAACTGGTCAATTGTATAATCTGAAAAATTAATATCACTTTAAAACAGATGCAAGGTTCTTAAGGGGCTCTCATGTTTTCCCTTGTGACTTTATAAACACACACTGTATACTACAAGTATCAGAGCCATGCTCCTCCTTGCCTCCAGTGAGGTCAGCTTTTGTAGAGGGCTTTGAACACATCCACTCCCTTGCAGCCATAGCCAAGGGCCTGATTTGTGATCTCCAGCTAGGTTGTCTGCCTAATGGGGCCATCATGCAAGCTACAACCAGAGACAAAGAAGCCTGCGTCCCTACCAGCAAAGCTAACTTCACGGAAGCAGCATAGCTTGCAAATCTATCAAACTAAACTGCAAGAAAGACAATCTGATTTAGAGAAAAGGCGTTCTGCTACAGTCATTAAGCACAAGTAATTTAGATTTTTTATATTGTCTCCTCATTTACAAATTTACTGTATCAACGCCAGCCAATGGAACGAATTTCTTAAGTAAATGAGAAATAAATAAAAGAGATAGAAAGATAATCAAATTACATAAAATAATTCTCTTCTCTAGATGTATTTTTGAAAGAACTAATAACAATAGCAAAATTATAGGAATAATAACATATCATAGGAAGTAATTAATTTAAATTAGCATCATGTTTGAAAAAACATAAGTGAAACGCTTTATGGATATTTACATATACATATATATATATATATATATATATATATATATATATATATATATATCCAGAATAGGATGCATGGACATCCTGAAAATTAGTTATAGCCATAAATGGTTTCATTGAAGACAGCAATTTAAAATACGACATTGTAAATTTGCAGATCAGTTTCTGACCCATGAACTGAATTTGGGGGACAGCAGAGACCATGGCTCCAAGTTCATTTGCAACCTTGCAGAGTGAGCCCCTGAGCTTCCCACAATTCGCCTACATTAATATTGATGTTGCCTGTGCAATCTATTTCGGTTATTTTTATGGTTGTTATTCTACGTCTGCAAAGGTCATTTAAATTATACTGCGGCCGAAAATTTGTTTCATAAATTTTGATATAAATACTAATTACACCCTCTCCGAGAACCAGCAGGGTAGCGTTCATTTATCACGTTTATATGACCTACAGTGACAGAAAGGGAAGGAAGAGAGACTGGAGAGCTTTTCTACAGAGCCCTAAGAGTGGCAGAAGAGGCAGCAGGTTGCCGAGGGGTGAGGGAGTGTGAAGAAGAAATTCCTACCACAATCACTTAGATTTAAGAATCTTTAATAATGTACGAAAGGTTACCAAACAGTTCTGGAAACTAAAGTGTACATACGAGTTTTTCTAGCCATAAATACTGAATAGCTGTAACATGGATAAACCGGCCCTTTACATGCGGATAAATATGGAAACTAGGAATTATATACATATATGGTATCTTTTGCCAAAAGCAACGGACAGTTATAGTTTATATCTTTTTAATATCACTTTACATAAACAAATGGAACAGTTTGACACGCAGATCCAGGCTATACGAATTCTTGACAGGACATGAAACAACATTTTACTGCACTAAAGTACTTAGACTTTGGGACGAAATGTTTGCACTTTATACAAAAAAAGCACATTAATACCAATAATATTGTTAGGTCGACGTGGAGACTGTAATCGTACAAAGTAATTCACATTTTGGTACACATTTACTAGAACATTCTTGCCATTCAGTACAAACAGTTGGCTTTCGGCCGCCCACCCCTCCCCCGCCCACCTCCCACCCGGCCCCTCCCCCTCCCCAATGCAAAGACCATAACGCCACAATCCCACCCACCCGCTCCAACCGAGATAGAACTATTTACAGAATCCAACAGAAGAGTTTTAAGCTAATAATTCTGTATTTACAAGAAAGCAAAGAAAAAAAAGCCGAGTCCCCAGAAAGCGTGTCCCAATCTAACAAGAAATTGGCCCTGGGGGTTGGCGGCATTTGGTCAGGTGGCCTCTTCCTTTTCGACCCCCCTCCCGCACCTCGGCTGCCAAGCCTTTGCCAAAAAAAAAAAAAAAAAAAAAAAAGGGAAAAAAATAATAATGAAGGAAAGAAAAGAAACAAACAGACAGTGATACATTTTAAGAAGGTTTGATGCTTCCTCTCTTACTCGGTCCTGGGTCTATTGGCAGATTTAAAACAAAATGGGATCGCGGGGTCTGTGTGTCTGGGAGGGGGGTGCTCTGATTCGCAGGGCTCTTTCCACACTGTGTCTACGCGAGTGCTCAGTCTCTTAAATAGTGTTTTGTTCGGTGTTTTGTTTCTGATTTTAAACGTACCATTCGTTAAAATTGGAAGAGAGCGCGCTGTGGCCGGCTGTGTGGTGCACTGCGGAGGAGGAGGGCGACAGGGAGCTGGTGGCCGGGTTGTCTGTGGAGGGAGACACGATGGTGGGCGGCGTGGAGGACTCATAGCCCGAGCTGGCGGCGGGCGAAGGCTGCGAGCCCTGCGAGGAGGATTCGTGGACCTGTGGGAATAAAGTTGCGTTTTTACGGAGATAAGGAGCCGGCACGGAGGCCCCCCGGGGCCGGGGAGGCGGCGCGCCCCCCTCCCCCTTCCGTCTCCGGGATCCCGGGTCCCCGTCCCTTCCCGGACGCCGGAGCCACGTCTGGTTCCCCCTCCGCGGCCCTGCTGCCTTGGCCGCGCTCCGGGGAAGGACAGCGTTCCCGGCGCCCGCAAAAGAATCAAGGCTTGGGAAGAAGGAGCCAGAACCTGGGATGTTCGCCCCCTCAACTTTGCTCGCCCAGCTTTGCTGGAGCAAGCGCTCAGTGTGGGGCGCCAGACCCAACTCTTGGACTCCGAGCTGCCAGGCGTAATGGCGGCAGCTTGTGCTGCGCCCCCGCGCACTTCCAGCCCTGGCCCCCTAGCTCTGAGCCAAATTCACCTTCGTCCTCTGCTGAGCGCGCCCTTCTTTTTATTCGTATTATGAAACAGTGAATTGAAAAGCACCAAGGCCGTTTTCCAACCCCAACCCGGCCCCATCAACAGAGTGGAGCTGTTGCTCTGCAGCCTCCTCTCACCCCTGCTGCCGCCCAGGTGCCCTTGGCCTCCTGATCCCGGCCCGAGCGCACAGAGGGCTTCGGCCCGGAAGGCGGGCGGCGAGAGCGCGGCGATTACCTTCATGTGTTTGCGCAGGGAGCTGGGGTGTGTGTAGGACTTGTCGCACATCTTGCAGAGATAGGGTTTATCACTCGTGTGCACGTGCATGTGCTTCTTGCGATCGCTGCTGTTAGCAAAGCGCCGGTCGCAGCCCTCGAACTCGCACTTGAAGGGCTTCTCCCCTGGTGTGAAAGGCGAGAAAGAGAAGGGTTTGTTAAAACAAACCACCGGACCGTTTTCTAAAGCTTAAACAGGAAAATAATAACACATAATAAAAAGCCAGCAGCTGGGAATTAGCACTTTCCAAGGTTACAAGTCTGAGGCTTTCATATATTCACCTGCAGTGAGATATAAATATCTAAGCAATTTCTAATACTATCAGACCTACATTGTATTTTTAGGTGGAACTGGTGATAATAATTGAAGCAGTGGTGGGTTTTTAGCTTCCAGGGTAGTAGCAGGTCTAGATGCTGGTTTTCCTGCCCAGGGCTATACTACGCACAAGACTACAGTGTAGCTCCTGGTTTCTAGTTTTATTCCAGGCTGGATTCTTCTGCTGCGTTGCTCTTCTCTCCTCCCCCTCATCGCCTCCCTGAAGCTCTGACCCCCTCCACACCTCCCCCACTCGACCCCCTACAAACATTCACACTTTAGGCGCCACAAATTCCTGACTCAGGCATTGAAGAGAAAGTTCCAAAGGCCCGATTCTGAGACCTCACTCCTACAGACCCAAACAGAGAAGGAGGCAGTTTTCCCCACCTCTTGGGTGCAAGAGGCCTGAAGGCTTTGCCTGTCTTAGGCTGTAGCTCCAAGTTACCACGAACTTTTTTTAAAAACAACTCTCCACCTGCTTTATTTTGAAAGGCCAAGGGGGGTACCCAGTGTTTCAAAAACATCCTCCATGCAATCTACATTACAAAAAGGACTTCCTCGTCCTTCATCGACTCCTCTCACCCTTCAAGCCCTGTCTCAACACCAGTTAAAATTGGGCTTTTCATATATACATAAACCTACAAAAGCCCCCTCAGTTCCAAATTACTGGACTTCTTTCCATCACCCCTCCTCCCTTTTCTTCTGGTCTTTTTCTGTTTTGTACCTTTCTACGTGTCCCTTTAACCCGATCTCCTCCACTTCTTTCACCCTTTCTTTCAGCAGAGTCCTCAGTGCAGTCCTGGAGAAGGCTCTGACCACAAGCAAGCGTTTAGTTTGTCTGCAGCTGGAGTGGCTGGAGCCTCCGCAGTGCCGGCAGCCTGCCACCTCGCCCAGCTTCGAGTGTGTCAGGAGCTCTGCCAAGCTTAGCTTGGTTTCCTGTGCTCCAGAATCCTTTTATGCCTCATTTTAAAAATCTACAACCCCGATCCTTCTAGTTCGCCGCCCTGTGTTTTTCGATAATTTCAAGCCCCGGAACTAAAATCAGCACACACTTCCTCTGCCTGCCTGCCTGCCGGATCTGACACTCGGACCCTACTGAGTTGGGTTTGTGGGTCCCAGCCGCTGATTTCGGGGCTCAGGCCCAGGACGGGGAAGGGTGTCTTACAGCAGTTTCCGTACCTGTGTGCGTCCTTTTGTGGATCTTTAGGTTCTCGGAGCGCGCGAAGACCTTGCCGCAGCCAGGGAAGGGGCAGGGGAAAGGCTTTTCGCCCGTGTGCACACGGATGTGGTTGACCAGTTTGTATTTGGCTTTGAAGGGCTTGCCCTCGCGTGGACACTCCTCCCAGAAGCAGATGTGGTTACTCTGCTCCGGGCCGCCGACGTGCTCCACGGTGACGTGCGTGACCAGCTCGTGCATGGTGCTGAAAGTTTTGTTGCACGACTTTTTGGGGTTGGCCAGCTGCTCAGGCTCGATCCACTTACAGATGAGCTCTTGCTTGATGGGTTGGCGCATGTAGCGGAAGAAGGCGCCGGCGCCGTGGTGCGCGGCCATGTTCACGTTCATGGGCCCGTAGCCGTGCAGCTGCGGCGCGGCGTAGTGCTCGGAGCGCGGGCTGGTCACCTGGCCGTACTGCTCTGGCCGCGGGTACATGTCCCCCGAGAAACCAAGCCGCATCTGCCCGTTGACCACGTTGGGTGACGCGTGGCCCGCCGCCTGCTCGTGGAGCCCGGGGAAAAGAAGGTGGCCCGCGGCGTCCGTATGGCCGTGCGGGCCCCCGAAGCCGCCGGCAGAAGCCGCGAAGAGGCTGTGCTGCGCGCTGGCCGCCGCGGCCGCGTCGCCGAAGCCCCGGTTGCGGAACAGAAAGTCCCGCGTTGAATTGAAGGCTGCGCTGGAATAGGAGCCGACGTGGCCCGGGTGGTGGTGGTGGCCCAGGGCCGCAGCGGCCGCGTAGCCCGGCGCCTGCGACGTGAAGGCCGTCTGTCCGGCCGAGGCCAGCTCGTGCGAGCTGGGGTTCAGCTTGAAGGCGCCCATGCCGTCGGCGAACGGGTTGATGCCCAGGCCCACGTCTCGCTCGGCCACGTCGCCCGCCGAGTGGTGGCGGGACGCGCCAAAGGTGGTCACGCCGATCGCGGGATACTGGGGGCCGGCGTCCAGGAGCATCGTGGCTGCTCCGGGCAAGCCCTGGCCTCCCCCGCCCCCCCCACCCTCGCCCGCCGAGGAGGGAAAATCGGGAGGAGGAGGAGGAGGAGGATCAGAGGCGGAGGAAGAGGAGGAAGAGGAGGAGGAGGGAGGGGGAGCCGACCCACCTAGTGAAGTCTGAGCCTGCAGGCAGCGGCGCGGCGCGTCCGGGCGCCCTCCCGGCCGAGCTCCGGGAAGCCGGACGGACGGCTGCGGGCAGCGAGTCGGGCGGGCTCCGGCGCCCGCCGCGCAAGCCCCGCCGCCCCGGCTCGCACTTTCTCGCCGCTCAGTCTCTGCCGAGAGGGCCTTGTGTCAAGGCTGCCCGGGGAAAAGCATGCAACATCTCAGCCCCCCAAAAAAACTTCCTCCCGGATTTGTAGCATAGAGGAATGTGAGCGCCGGCCACGACTGCCCGAGCCCGCGCTCCGCCGCGCGCCGCGCGCCCCTCCTCACTCCTCCACTACCCCTCGTCCTTTCTTCCCTCTCTCCTCTCTCCTCTCTCGCTCTCTCTCTCTCTCTCTCTCTCTCTCTCGCTCTGCTTTCGCTCAGGCTCGCCGCTTCGCTCCTTCACTCTCCTTTTTTCCTTCTCAGCTTTTTGCAAAAAAAAAAGGGGGAGGGGAGAAAAAGGCAAAGAAAAGGCGCAAATCATGCACAATATTGTCTTTTGCGGTTTATCTTCCTGGGGAGAAACTTTCACCTCCTCAGCCGGGCGGTGAGCGCGAGACTGATAGCAGCAATCATTCCTGCAGATAAATGAATTGAAAGGACGACACCGTCCCCCCCTTGATGAATGGGAGCAGGGGGAGGCGTCACGTGCTGCCGACGCAGGCGCTGATTGGTGCGCCCGGGCTCCCCCCGCCCGCAGCCGCCGCGCCAACGGAGGGCGCGCCGAGGCGCCGCGCGCAGCTCATTGGCCCGCCCGCCTCATCAATCCCAGGTATTGTAAAGCGCTTGACATCCCCTTTGACAAACAGAGCTGCCAGGAGTAGCAACTTTTTTTTTAGCCAAATTTTTGCCCTCTTCTCACGGATTTTTTTTTTTTAGACATGATTCTTTTTCCTTCTCATGGTCATCCCTTTTTCTCCCTCTTTTCCCTCTCTCTCTTTCTCTCCGTCTCCCCTTCTCTCCTCTCCTCTCCTTTCTCTTCCCTCTCCTCTCGTCTCCTCTCCTCTCTTCCTCTCTCTTCTCCCCTTTCTCTTCTCTTCTCTTCTCTTCTCTTCTCTTCTCTTCTCCTCTCCTCTCCTCTCTTCTCTTCTCTTCTCTTCTCTCCTCCCCTCTTCTCCCTCTCTCTCTCTCTCTCTCTCTCTCTCTCTCTCTCTCTCTCTCTCTGTCTCTCCCTCTCCCTCTTCCTCTCTCCTCTCGCCCTCCCCAGCCGCCGACCGGTTAGAGGTAGAGACTTCAGGCTTCTTTGAGAGCGGGAGGCGTGGACCCGGCTGGTAAACACGGCAAAGGCACTTCCAGAATGTCCCGATTCAGCAACTTTCTTTTCTTTCTTTTTCCCTTTTCCTCCCTTCAAGGGCAGCCAAGAAGGCTTTTGTTATTGGCTTCTTTTGAAGTTAGGTTCCTTCTTGCCGGGTCCTTCTCCTGTTTATAATTTAGATCTCTGGAACACTAGGGAACTCTACTCTCTTTACTAGGAATATTATCTCTTACTGTAACCCGTAGCCTCCATTTTTCTCACTTTTGTCAAATCAGCCAGGCTTGTTGCAGGCACCCCCCAGCCCCCTGACACAGGTGGGCTAGAGAGCTCTTAACTCTCTGGGTTATTGTGGTTTGTTGATTTGGCCTTTTTCTTTTTTAAGGGAAATCTCTCTCTCTCTCTCTCTCTCTCTCTCTCTCTCTCTCTCTCTCTCTCTCTCTCTCTCTCTCCTTCACTGCCCGACTAACCCCCTCCCTCTGCACTCCTGTTCCCATCCCGGGCCCCTTTCATTCAGGTAAAACTGTAAATTTCCCAACGCGCCATTGTTCCTCTGGGCTACCCAAAGCTCCCTAGAGATCCCTCGCATACTTTTTTGGTATTTAAATCCTCGATAGATAGGACCAATGTAAATTTTGTGACATTCAAACCTTTTCTAGTTCACAAATCAGTCACCCTTGTCACAGTTATTGAAATTCCGCAACTCGCCACACCAGGACGGTGGAAAAAGCGGGCGCGGTCTTTGTTGCCGATCAGGCTTTTGATCGCCAGAGAAAATTTACTTACCTTCAGATGAGTGAGCAGAAAAAGAAATAACACTCCCTTTGATTTAGTTAGGAAAATGCAGACATTTGGATTCAGTGCAAACATACAACACTCGCTTGTTTTCGCGATGCGGCCCTCGATTAACCTGTCTTTGCCCAGCGCAAAGTCTATTCAACAACTGCGCGTAGTTGCTTTTTGTCCCATCCACAAAGAGCCATTGACTATATATTAAAATGATTGTTGAAAGGTAGAGGAGTATGGCACTTAAAAGCAGGAAAAAAAATCTCTGTGACTCAATCAATTAAACCGAGCAACATTTATGCATTTCAAAAAATGCACAGAGATACGGGGGGGGGGGCGGGGAATGGAGATTGCATTTCTCCTCAGCTCTGTTTAAAGCCCAGCAGCTCGGCCCGGTTTTAGCCGAAGTGTCTGCATATTCATTAGGTCTAATTATTTTCTAGTAAGGAAAACACAAAAAGCCAAGAGTCGGAATCCTTCAATTTGCCCTTTGTTTCTAACTTCATTTGGCTTCTTTGCAGCTGAATCAGAGCCCTAAACTCTCTTTCCAGACAAAGAAACCTCAACTCATCCTTTCACTGGCGGCTGGGTTAGGAAACTCACCAGTGCCCCGGCGAGAGTGAAATGAAAATGAATTTTTTTTCCCCAGTCGCCAGCTCTGGCTTTTCGGATTTAGAGGAAGGCAGGGTTCACGGTGACCGCTCCTTGCCTTCTGCTGTCCTGGTCTTCTCCGGCACTAGCTTCTGCTTTGGGGATGTCAAGCTGAGCTGGCCTTTCCCTGTACTCTCTTCTGCTCAAAAAGCTGAGTTCTGTATCTGGGATATTTTCCTTTATGTCTGGAAAGATCTGGTCGAACATTTGTGGCAGGGAATAAGAATTCTAGAAAGAAGCAAAAAAAATTATAAATGTTCTGTCTCCAGCAACAAGTCCGAAGCCAGCAGCCCAGCATTTTCTACTAACTTTGAATGGAACTCAGTGCGGAGTGGAGGAAAGGGGTTTGAGTGTGTTTTTAAGAATACTATATATTTTGTTTATTTTTTTAAAAAAGAAATATCAGAGTCACTCAATCATTTCTGGTACCTACATGAGGAAGTCAAACACTAGAATTGCGAAAACCTTATATGCAAAGAGAAGTTTTCTCTAGGGGTTACACTACTGCTGTCACTAGGGAGGACAAATATTGAACCCACCTCGCCTGCCTTTCAAAAAGAAAAAAAAAAAAAAAACAAGGGAGGGGACCTGAGGGGGAAGGGTAGCCATTGGGAGGGGAGGGAAATAATTCTTCAAAACAGAAAAATCAGTCTTCTCTGCTCCAGTCTGTGGAAAATCCAACAGGGACGTTGACAAGAGGGTATTTTTAGGAAACCCATCCAAATATACAGGGTAAGAGTGAGTGTGAGAAAAAAAAAGTTGTGGGTTGTAGAAGTTATCAAGTGGGATTTGCGGCGCTCTCTGCAGGAAACGCAAGCGGCTCCAGTTCAAAGCCACATGCACCAACGTGACATATAAGCCATTAAAATATCATCCTGACGGCTCATTTCTGCTTCATCATACATTCCCTAACTGCTTCCCGAAAGCTGGAAACGGAGACATGAAGGATGACCGCCTCGATGGAACCACAAAAGGAAGGCTTAGAGGGGTTTGTGGTACCCCCTCAGCCACCCCGAAGTGATGTGCAGAAATGAGGTGATCCCGGCAACAGGTGGAGCAGGGTAAGTGCCGAAGTCCAGGGGGCAGAGGAGAGACCTGAATCCCAGCAGCATAGCAGTGTTCTTGTGGGGGCCTTTGGCACCCAAACTCCTCTGGGGGAAAGAGGCCCAGGCAGACTTTCTCCCCAGTCTCCACCTTCATTGGCCCCCCATCCTCTGAGACAGGCCCCACCTCACTGGTTCTAAGGGGAGGAGGGGGCCCTGCTACAGAGGGGGCAGTGTGGAGGATGAGTCCACCTCTTGCTCTGAGGAGGAGGGGGCACAGGAAGGACCAATAGAGCTCCTACTGACACAGGCACCAAGAGCAGTTGTTGCCTGTCTGTCTTGCCCCCCCTCGTAAATTGCCTGGGTGCCCCACTGTGGGCATAAGAAGGGCACAAGTGGCCCTTGCTTGAGAGATCAGTGTCAGTGCCGCGAGGCTGGGGGTGGGTTGGTCCTTACAGGCAGTTTCTCTGCCAAGCCTCTACAGGGATTCCGGAGAGAGTCTCGGCTTGATCTCCCTCGGGTCAAAAAGCCAAGTTAGAGTACCTGGCAACACCGTGAGGGAACTTCGCATCCTGGCTTGAGGATATGGGCTGCTGCGGCCACGGCCGGCTCAGTGCCCTGGCTCACGCGGGTTCTGAGCTGACCGCTGGGTTTCGCTGTCAGCGAGCTTCGGGACTGTGGGTTCTGGCCTTAGCTGTCTTTCGCTGCAATGCAAATGAGAGCTGCAACCAGTTCTCCGGGGAACAGGCCGAAGCCTCCAGGACTCTGACTGCCAACCTAGACTCAGGGTTACTGGAAATTAAGGGCAAGTAAAAAGGGAATAGAGAGACTGTGAACGTAGACTCAGCACTCCTTCAAAATCTCAGCTTAAAAGTTTGGGGTTGAGCAGTGGCCCACAGGGACAGTTGGGAGTCATCAATGTCTTAGAAATGGGAAGGAGACATTGGAAGGCGAAGACTCCATTGGCAAGCATTGCCCGCAGAAAAATCCCTTTGGATTCCCAAGTCATATTTCCCCTATCTTTCTGACAGTATTGGCCCAGTAGTGACCTGGCTGCTGCACTGGTTTCCCTTCTTCTATCTCAGGCGCCTGCCTTTTGGAGAACTGTAGGTGACCCACTGATAGAAACTTTACTCTGGACACCTAGAAGTTACCCCTGCAACACCAGGCTGATGGAAACTTGAGCTCATCCCTTTAGACAACTAGAGAATGAGAATAGGTCTTCGCAAAACCCAGTCGCTCAGCTCAGCTTCCAGCAGCTTTAGGGCCCCATAGGGTAGCCAGTGAGGTGTGGGGTGCAGCTGGTGAAGGCAGGCAGCAGACAGAGGCCAGGTGTAGGTCTTCTCTTTGGCTCCTTATTTCTCAAACGGCCTCTAGAGTCTTTGCTCAGCACCCGCTAGGGTCCAGCCCTGCGTAGAGGCAAGCGCGGCCGCTAACGCTTGCCTGTGCGTCCTAAATCAGCATCCAGCAGCTGGGCTGGGAACTGAATTCTGTGGCTGTGGTTGACCTCTGACCTTGGGCAGGCCTGTGCCAACTAGGTCAGCCCCCACAACATGTAGCCACTGCTGCCCTAAATACAGCCCCTTTTGCACCACCACACTTCCTTGGCTCTCCTCGGGGACTGTCACCCACTGAGGGTCCCTGGAACCCTTTTCTCTTTTCAAGGTTTAGAGTGGAAGGCAGATACCAACGTGACTGCCGGATGTGCTCCCCATTTATTCCGTGGCTGGCCAGCTGATGTAGGAAGACTGAGTCAGGAGCATGCGTCTGAGGAAAATCAAGTAGAACCCTGTTCCAAGATCCTATATCCTGAGGACCTTGGGTCTAGGCACCTGGGTGTGGGGGAGCTCCGAAATGTTATCACTCCTGCTAACTGAGTGAGATGGCCGGCTTGCTAAGTGGTGTCAGAATTAGAAACAAAAGCGATGTGTACTCTGCTTCTCTGCACAGGCCAGGTGACAGAGCTGCTACAAGCACCTTAAGGTCTCTGTTGCTCGCCTCGTCCAACCTCTGCAACACTTATTTGCATGCCTACTGCACGGCTTGTAATGCACAAAGGGCTGACAAGATCTGGGGGCAGAAGTGACCCAGACCTATTAAAAGTTGGGCTGGGGCAGAAGTGGGTGGACAGAGGTCTCTGGGGAACCTCACACCCATTTCCCTCAGAAGCAAAAAAGTAAATTCTATTATTGCCAACCAACCAGGATTTGTCGGTGCCAGATATCCTGCCATGAGGAGATTTCAGAGTGAGGACACCCAGCATGCTGCCTTTCTGTAGGAATGCAAAGTTGAGTTTCCTTTCTTTCCTGATCTGTGCTGGAAGGAGCTTATTACCTTGGGGAAACGATGCCTTTTGGTTAGAAAGAATTGAAAATAAATAAAATCCTCTGGGAAAAGGTGAGTTTACCCCTACCATGTCTGAGGAGTGGACATAGAAAAGATGGGAGAGGGGAAGGTGGAGACAACTAAGCCAGTTACAACGCAGGCTGGAGGTGCAGGGGACAGAGAAAGATCTTCGAACACAGGGAACTCGATACCCTTTGAGATAGCAGAGCCCCAGCTGGATTTGGCCTGTGGTTCAACAAGTTAAACAACTGCTTGTTCTATGGACTAGAATGTCAAGACAGGCAGACTGGCCTCACTGACAGAGGGCTTGTTGTGTTTGTCCAGTCTGAGACCTTTTGAATGACTGTTTGTCTTTCTAGGCCAAATTGAGAGTGAGAACTAGGTGGTTTGCTTTTGGTTGCTCCTCTGCCTGTAGCTAGAGTTACTCAGAATGCTTTTATGGATCTCTAATGCCAAAGGCTTGGTAGTTCCAGCCACTGACAAGTGATACCTGTATGTTGAGGAGGAGGTGTTACTTCCAAACTTCTCAACTATAAAATAGGGATAGCCTGGACCAAATTGTATTTTTTAAAAAAAAAAATCTGGTGCATTATAAATTAATTTTAAAAATGTAATCAGTGATGGCTCCTAAGTAGGTCTAGGAGCATGGGTCATCTCAGGCTAAAAGATTTCACACCACCGCAGACAGAGCAGGATATGAAACTCTGCAAAGAAATTTGACTTTTCTTGATTCCAACATGTACAGCTAAGATTTTAACCTATTAACTAGCCTCTTGGAAAATAAGGACCTTCTTCACCATACCTCACAAAGCTTAAATAATAAAACTGAATAAATCATGGGTTCTTCTCCTATAATAATTTCAAATTGTAGAAATCATAGATTCTTGAACACTGACCAAAAGACTATTTATACCTACTTGCAAGACAGAACAGCACATGAATTTCAGGTAAAAGTCTAGCCAAATAATTATAATTTTTCTACATTTTTTTTGTTATCAAGGATATATTATTTTGCAGTAAACATGAGCAGTTCTAGCAGAGTCTTTCTTTAGCTTACAAATTTGAAAATGTAAAAAAAAAAAGATTGAAAGACATTTTTTAGACCAACACTTTCTTTCATTCCTACGTTCAGGCCACAGAATCTTACCATGGAAACACTTATGAAATGTTTAATGAGTGTGCCTCTTTTTCTTCCCTAACAGCTCAAAATCAGAAAATGAGATACAAGACCTCATTGGTGATGAGGAAAGGATTACGGCTTTACCGAAACACACTGAAAGAGTCCAGTAAGTGAAAATCCTTTTAATAATATTGTTTGTTGAAGGTGTGGGAGTTTTGTTTTGTTTTTGTTTTTGCCTTATGTAGTAAAAAGCTCTTTTTATCTTTTAGTTATGCTTAGTTTTGAGTTGGGTGTATTTCTTGACTGTAAATGAAACGTAGAACAACACCTTGGTGTTCGATATATTTGCACACAAATCAATGGCACAACATCCCACCAGCAGCCGGCTAATCTCGCTCAATGCCTACTCATCTGGACGTTCTAGAATTAATATTTGACGACTCTCTCATTGAAACCATCACCCCTGACCTTCTGCAATGCCACTGTCACATTATTCTATGACATATTCATCTTGAATTCATTTCCGGATGATTTGATTGGAATGAGGTTTGACACGTATTGGCTTCCATGAAAGAAGCAGACTTTGATCTTGGTGGTGGGGTTTACATGATATGCATCATCTTTACCAGGGACACCAGCCTTCTGCAATGTGGCAGTGACTACGTTCCCACAATGTGGTGTCTGAACAGGGAGTGACTGACAGCCACTCTGTCAGGAATACCTTCATTGTGAAGAATTTAATTTAATATTCCATTTAAAATAAGCATATGATTTAGGGTTGGGTGTCTTCCCTTCCAGGCTTCTAGTTTCCCTTGTTTCAACCACACACGCCACTAGCTAATTGTTGCCTCCAAGGATATTCCCTTGTTGATAGGCAAAGCAACCTTCTAACAAAGTTAAGGGAGCAGGTTAGGAAATCTTTTCTATTTGGGATAATTTGATGGCAAAAGTAGAAAGAAAGATGTAGTTATTATACAAATCCAGTTATTTTGATTCTTTAATGCTGTTTCAGAAGATCTTTTAACAATATTTCCTAATCTTTTATCAAAAGACATTCTGCAGAAACTTTGCTTGGAAATTAATCTCCATCCAAGAAATCTCCATTTTCTTTCATACTCAGTTTTTAAAAATATAACAAAAGCTCACATTTCCATAGTAAAGAAGAATTTCCTACTTTCTTTCCAAAATCCTCAGAGATCTCATTTCCTTTGCACAATTTAGGCTTGAACAAAATGGGCAGGCTTCTGGGGTTTAAGTTACTTTTTTTATGAGACTCTTCCTACTGCAAGAAGCCTGAAGTCTGTGAGTAGCCTAAAAACAATGCTCCTCATTATGGGTGCCAGCATGACCAGGAACAAGGGAAAAAGAATTGAATAAGTAGCCACAGACCTAGAAGCAGAACATTCAGCTGACAGAAACTCTAGTCAGGCTGTGTATTGGCCCTCAATTCCTGAACCCTTACTCAAGGTACAATCTGCAAAAGATAACCATCATTTAACATTGCTTAAAAGACCAAACTGGAAAAAGGGATCAGTTATTGATTTACAGTTTCCTCTCATTTTTCTTTTCAAGGGAGAGAGGTCAAGCATTTGAGCCAGTATTGTAATGTGAGGAGCTCTGGCAGATGGTAGAGCCACCAAGTGCCCTATTTCTAGAAAGTAGGCCTAGAAAATCACTTGTTTATGCCATTGCATTGGTCTTGTACTGAGAAAAAGTACCTAGGGCATGATTCTGGGCACTGGTTCACAGCGAGTCTGGAGACTGAGGGAGGTTTGCGGTGTGCTGTTGGACTCTATTCTGCTAAAGCCTTCAGTGCTTCCTTGTTACATCTGCTAAAGACTTCCAGCCTCAGTGTTTCTCTTTTCTGAAAATCAAGAGGAAAGTTGACCTAATGATACCATAATACTAGCCAAGGTTAAGAAGGGAATTCTCTAGCTAAGCGTTAGGTGTTGCAGGCAAGTGCAGTGACATAAGTTTCTGGAAAGCAAATTCTAAGGACTCTTGAAGGAACAACACTCCACTGCCTGCTTTACTGAACCTCGAAATCCAAGACTCTTGCTTCATAAAATCTCAAAGGGATCTTTCTGAAAATTAAGATATACCCCACAACCTGTCACCTGTCATTAGTTAGGTAATGCTCTAAGGATTATTTTAGAGATGTGCCTTGAACAACCCCATGTAACTGCCCAACATTCCTTGTCTGTAAATATTAATGGGTACAAAAGAGGTCCCCCTCATTACTGTCTCTGGGGAAATGGCCTTGTAAGAAAATGTCTGGTCCCATTGCTGTGTTTAGCCAACCGAGGTATGGACCATATGGCTCCAAAGAACTTGCAAGAATCAGGCAGCCTCAATGACCTGCAGGTCAACTGACCCCTGGCTACTCATGAAGCATCTAACCAGGATGAGTCCAGATGTTTTTGGCAGTTTGAGACAAGGCTACATCTGGGAAGGAGCTCCATGGGGCCCGGCTACTGTCAGTGATTTTGGCTGAATCAGATGTGTCTGCCCTTTTTGCTGCTGGCACAAAAAGTCATAGGCAACATTCAGAACATTTCAAGGGCAGAGTTAGTAAGGCAGACTGTGCCGCAGACCAGCAATCTATGTCTGTAGAACTTCTACTTTTTGTCTTTGGGGACCAGAGAGTTACTCCTTCAAATTGAGGAAGTTCATGAACTTGGGGGGAAAAATATCTTTTTCCTTCTACAACCTGCTAACGGAAAATGAACATGTTCTTTTATTATGAATATGGGCAGGAAACATGGGACTATTAGGTACTAACCAGGCTCAATAAATTTCCAGAGACCCCTTCAGAACACTCTCATTCAAAAACTTCTGATTCCATAACAGTATTGGTACAAATTATCCATTTTGGGGCAGTATTTATGAACCCAGGGACTTGGATATATGCAACTAGCACTCTGTCACTGTCATTTATGTGCTGTGTCTCAGCACATAAATGAGAGCCTTACTCAAAGCTAAAGTGGATGGTAAACTTGACAAATATCTTGAGCAGCTAGCTGTAGGTCATTTAGGTAGCAGAGATCGAAACATTTTAATTACTACAGAAGTGTCTCTATACTTAGGCTTGAAAAACCACAGATACTTGCCTTGGTCTTAAGGTATGAATAATAGAAATAGCTGGGTAAAAGGTCCCAAAGAGGAATATATTTCTGTTTTCTTTCTCTTACTTTCCTGGCCCTTCATTGGTTCACTCCTAGACATCTTTTAAGTAAGGGAATAGAGAGGGAGAGAGATCTGTAGGTGAAGATAAAAGGTGAGAGTGTGGGAAAGAGTAAAATCAAGGGAAGAAGACAAACTTTCTGAGTCTGTTTTCAAAATGGCTGAGTGGAAAGCTTTCATTCAGAGAGCAGAAGAAGGCTGGTAGGTAGTCAGATATTCTCATTATTTTTTTTTAATGCTAACACAAACTCCATTAGTAGAGTTGCTTAAATCCTTCTTGCTGGAGAAATAAAAAGACCCAAAGTAGTGGAAGAGGAGACAAATTGTTGTGGAAGTTAATTCCTTGTTTCAGTTCAGCCCTGAGGGGGAACAATATAACAAATAAAGGAAGTCTCAAAGACTCTTTCAACCTTCATAAATAAGTAGGTTTTTTTTAAATAAAAGGAACCATTGTTTGCTGACTAGGAACTGTGTAAGAATAGTTGTTGGTGCAGAGGATGGGTAGAGAAACATTATCAATTGAGAGTTAGGGTTCCATGTAATCTGTCCACACTTCTCACCTCTGCTAATGAGCAATGGGATCTTTCATTCAATCTTTTAGGTTTCTTTTAAAAGCTCAAGCCTTTCTGTCCTTTGGGGGTGTTTTTTTATGACCACCAGGGAGGTCTGAGAGCTTCAGCTGGCATTTTTGGCTGCAGTGAGCAGGCAGGGGTCAGGGCCAGCAGTCCTTTAAATCGCCAGACAGACAAGCAGCTGACCCTAACTGGTCATGCAGACAAAGGACACTCCTTCATGTTTACCCCACACTCGACTGGGCCAGAACTGAAGTTTTCTTCTGCTGACTGTTGTGGTGTTTCTCATGGTCCAGGTTCTTAGAGGGTGAGTAGGTCTCTCTAACAGAGCCTGGGAAACATGGCACTGTTTATATTATCCTAAGGTGAGCAAGTATAGGACCAAGGCTCGGCCTGCAGGCAACAAGTGGCCAGAGCTGGAAGATGAAGAGATTCTCCAGTTTCTTCCCCAGAATGTACAGAGCTCAGGACCTGAGCGGGGTGCAGGCAGCCCTAAGTGGAGGACCAATTCTTAGTGGAACCCTATGTGTCAAGGTGGGCTGCTCCAAAGGGCCCTCTCAGAAAGGCCTGAGGTGAGTTCAGGTGCCACCTCTGCCAGGCCATCACTGTCTGAGCCCCAGTCTGGGATTCTTGGGTTGCAGTGTCTCTGAGGGCCTTCTTCCAAAGAGGAGAGACTGGCAAGACTACATGGGGAAAGAACAGAAAGGAAAGAGGGGGAAAGAGAGGGAAAAAAACCAACAAGGAAGGCAAAAGATGGTAGAGGGTCCACGGAAATAAGAGAGAGATGGTAAGAGTACCAGATAGATGGGGAAAAGAGAAAATTTTGGAGAAACCGAAAAAGAAAAAGTTGGGCTCAGGGACTGCTGTCCTGGGAGTTTCTTTGCTCCTGACAACCTTGTCTGCAGCCTCCTGCTTGCTGTAGATCTCAAGCCCTTCCTCTTCCCAGCTCTCAGAGCAAACCACCCAAGCAGATCCACATACCGGTGCTCCTGCCCGTGCTGCCCATGCCCTTGGACCAAGGTGGTACCCTCATCTGCCCTGAGGACGTTACACGCAGCCCAGCACCTCTCCTAAAGTTGTGAGGCACGGAGGCATAAACCCAGTCCCGCTCAGTTCCGGGGGCCGGGAGGCCAGGACGATCCAACCAGCTTTCAGGAGAGGAGGGGAGGGGGTTAAAAAGGAGAGAAAAGAATCTATGTCTGGGTCAGAGCGCATGAGCAGTAGATTCACGAAATGCTACTGGGGTGGGGGTGGAGGATGAAGGAAAGAGAGAGAGAGAGAGAGAGAGAGAGACCAACGAGGACCTGTCACTGCTGACGTTGGGCTGGGCTGTGGGCCAATGGGCTACCTAGGCGATTGTTCCTCGAGGTGGGCCCCGGCCACGGCCTGAATTTCTATTCATTTTCTCAAGCGCCCTGCTGCCGCCTCTGAGTGTACGGGATTTTGAGTGGGCATTTAAAACATAGAAAGCCCAAAACTTGGATGGGGGGAGATAACCCATAGCTTTGCGCAAGTTTTTCTGTGGTTGTCCTTTCTCCCAACAGTTAGGTGACGGTGGAGTAAGCAACCAACACTAGGGGCTCCTAGGCGGATGTGGCAGGCCTCTCCCTCCCCTCTGCGCGGGCACTGAGCTTAACATGCACGGTTGAGGTGCTTCCAAACAACCACCAGCTCCTACCTAACCACCTTCAACACCACCACTTTTGTCACCTCCAGGCCTGGGCAGAGTGTCAGGAGTTTTGGCCACCAAAGTGCGCTTGAGTCGCAGGTCAAAACTCTGGAGCAGTGGCTGGGGTCCCTCAGAAACCCTCAGACTCAGCCCCGCTGTCTTTTACCCTACTGCCCCTTCGACTCATCCCGCTGCCACCGTCCCCCTCTATGGTTCACGGAGTGGCAGGGAACTCTGCAGAACTGCAGTCCAGTCAGAACGCGGCGCAGGCGCTTGGCCTTGCCTGTGGGCAGCGATCACAACGGGTGCCTGGTGCCCACTGCCTCTTGATCCCAAGGCTGACGGCAGAAGCCGTGGTGCGGCTGGGCTGGGCCTGCCCCCCGGGGCCGGGAGAGCGCCGCAGCCCACGCCACCGTTCTCACGCGTGCTATTTGTCTCGACAACAGGTAGCGTCTCCGGACACCATGGCCCCCAGCTCGCCACCGCTTCCAGCCCCTCGGTGTACCCAGGCCTTCATGAGCAGCCTCACCAGGCCGCGCACAGCCGTCCTCTGAACGGACTGCTGCGTCTGGGGCTCCCCGGAGACATGTACGCGCGGCCCGAGCCCTTCGCGCCAGGGTCCACGGCTCGCGGCGACGCCCTGGGAGCTGCTGCAGCCCTGCACGGCTACGGCGGCATGAACCTGACCGTGAACCTCACCGCGCCCCACGGCCCCGGCGCCTTCTTCCGCTACATGCGCCAGCCCATCAAACAGGAGCTAATCTGCAAGTGGCTGGCGGCCGAAGGCCCTGTGTCCCCGCGCCTCTGCTCCAAAACTTTCAGCACCATGCACGAGCTGGTCACGCACGTCACCGTGGAGCACGTCGGCGGCCCGGAGCAAGCCAACCACATCTGCTTCTGGGAGGAGTGTCCGAGACAGGGCAAGCCCTTCAAGGCCAAATACAAACTTGTAAATCACATCCGCGTGCACACGGGCGAGAAGCCCTTCCCCTGTCCTTTCCCGGGGTGTGGGAAGGTCTTTGCTAGATCAGAAAATCTTAAAATACACAAACGAACTCACACAGGTCAGTATCCGGCGCTGTCTCATGCGGACCCCTTGGGGAAGCGGGCGCTCAAGCCTGGATTTCCGCAATTTCCAAATGAGGGGAGGAGGGAGGTTTTTTTTTTTTTAATATTGTTTCCAAATTCATAAACTATTAATAATGAGCTTCCATTCTTAGACTCATAGAAGTTTGGGGAGTCTGAGTGCAGGGAGCTTGCTGCAAGATTTCTGACCTGGGGGACAAGGGTAACGTTGCACTGTGCTATGTAGTCTGATGGGTCCTCCCTTCCTCGCCTCAGCTATTGGGGATGGAACCCAGGGCCTCAAAGCATCCTGGGCCAGCGCTCTACCTCTGAGAGACTGTCCCAGTCCCCAGCATTTGATTTTAAGGCATTTGACAAAGCAGGGCTGTTCCTAAAAGTCTAAAAAACACGAGAACAATGTCCTATCCTAACTTTTCTCCTTCCCTTTGGAATCCTGAGACAGAGCTCTTCTCCCTGTCAGCCTGACAAACTGAGCAGCAACTAGACTGGGGGGGGGGGTCATCAGACCCTTAGTTCTTTCTTCAGAATTGGAAGGTTTCATGGGCTAACTTTTACTTTGCTTCCTTAGTCTTGCTGGTCTAACAGGAGGCACGTTTTGCTAACCTTCACTCTTAGTTTAGCAGAGACCCAATGGGAACCATCCACCTTAAATGTCATTTACTGAGCTGTTAAGCGAAATAGGGACATGTGTCAACCACATCTGTTAGTTAAGAGGAAAAAAAAAAAAAAAAAAAGAACCCGGCACAGCACAAGAGCCCGCCAAGTTGAACTCTTCTGGTCAGAAGCATCTCTAATTAATACAACTGAAGGAAAAAAGTTTTCACAGTGCCAGACCAGCCTCTGAAGTTACATTAATTAGTTTAGCAGGCATTGTCTGTACTCTCCTTACTCCTCCCAATTCCTCCAAGTTTAAGAAAAGTCAGTCCTCATCTCCCTGCCCCCACTGGGGGCAGGAGAAGGGAACTAGTGGAGAGAAGCAAAAACGAAATAAGTTCTAGCTTGATATTCCACTTCCACTATCTCTCACCTTGCCTGGTTCATCTCTGTACTTCCTGGAACAGGAACCATTATTAGAGTCAAAGAACTGCTCTAGGCTGGCGGTGCTGAAGACAGAAGCCTTCTAAATCTCATTCTGCCTTCTCCAATCACTGGACCTGCAAGTCCAGGGCTAGAACAAACACTGGCAAACACTGGCGAGACCAAAGTCCACTTTGCACCCTGTACTTTACTTCTGGAAGCGTGAGGTTTTCTCGAGCTGTTTCTCCACTCCACCCCACCCCACCCCCGCACCCATCTGCTCTTGTCTCGGGGTTACCCTGGGGGACAGCAGGAGGAGAACACCCCCGAAACCCGCATGCACGCAGGCCTGCATCGCCAGGAGCTGGCTGCGGGCACCTGGAAAGTAGACGCGCAGTCCTGAGCTCAACAAGAAACTCATCTTTAATGACAGGGTTTTTAAAACAAACAAACTTTTACTGCTCTTTGTTGGCCCACTGTTTGAAGTCTGTGAAGCAGAAAATGGTTAAATTCTCAGCGCAATCGACCTACAGCGGAGAAGCAAGTTCAGTGCGCTGGGGCTGGCCCTCAGGTTTACATCTATTCACAACAGAATTCTGTGCGTTCCTTTCGCCCAGTCTTAATTCATTGCTGCTTGGGTTAAAAAAAAAAGCCTACAGAGCTTCTCCTGCTCCACCGTTGCCCTCACATCCCCCTCCTAAGTAATGAAAAAGAAGAGAGAGACAGAGAAAATGTTTCTCAAATGGCAATAGACCTCACTACAAATTATTCATGAAGACAGTTCTCGATGCAACAGGAAAATAATTGCCTTTTCAAATATTAATGGCGTTTCATTTCCTCGAGTCGCGGAAGCGGCGAACAGGAGCAGGCAGATTTCTCAGGAGTTGAGATTCTCGCGGATCTGCATCCCAGGCCTGGCTTTCGAGCCGCCAGGTTTCACTCGGTGGCGGTCACAGCGATCCTGGAACAATGGTACCGCGGCGCGGGAAGCGCGGGCGGCCGCCGCGCTCTGCACCACCAGCCGCCCGGGCGGCTCGGGGCTCCGGGCTGCAGGAGGCCGTCACGGAGTCGGGGCCGGGGATCCCAGGCGGAGACGGGACCGTGCCGGGGCGGGGTCACCGGGAAAACCCGGCGCCAGCCACAAGTGCGAGAAGATGGCGCTGGCCGGGCTGCTCCCCGCTCGCCAACTTTGCGCTGCGGGGCCGGCGCGGGCCGGGAGGAGAAGGCCTTGCCCGCCGCGCAGCCGGGGAGCAGGCTGGGGCGTCTCGCGGCGCAGTCTGGGGCGCAGGCTGCGCCGAGCAGGCTGCAGGGCCCTGGCCCGAGCCTGGCACTCCGCACTCACCCACCCACCCAGGGTGCAGAGCCCGGACCTGGGGGAGGGGAAGGGCGGGAGGCAGGGTGTTGGCGGGGGGTGACAGGGACTTCGCGCAAGGAGGCCAGGGCGCCTCCTGCAGCTCCCGGGCGCGGCCTCACCTGGCCTCCCGAGGGCTTGCGAATTTCCTGGCTGTCCGAAACACCTCAGCGATCTGCTGTTTTCTCTTCTCCTCGTCTGGAGCGAAATCATTTTGTTTTACATCAATGTCCAACGAGGCGCTCAACTACATAGGGTACACGTGTGGCAGAAATCCACCCCCCCCACCCCG
>PVJX010007202.1:0-72513 GCA_004027295.1 Dolichotis patagonum | reverse complement strand
CACATCACTTAGCAGCTATTGGATTGATTTCTCATGGTCTCTTGCTATTTTAAAAAGGTCATTTGATGAACACAAACTTCTAGACCTGAATTTTGTCTTCACTTCAGTTGATTCTACTACTTATATTTCTGTGGAATTTTTAATCTTTGAATTTCTAGTTGAGTTTGTTTTTTGGTATCCAGTTCTTTTGTATGTTGATAGTTTATGGTTTTCTTATCTTTGTTAAGAGCCTCAATTTTTTTTTTCTAGATTCACTTATCATTTCCTTCCTTATGGTCATCAATTGTCATCATCTTTTCAATTATCTGTGCTCTGTTTTTGTCAAAAGACTTTTTAATTTGTTATTTCCACTAAAGTATAAAATTTAGCTGGTGGGCTTTTGTTTCTTCCACCTCAATGTTCCTTTGATTTGCCTTCAGCAAGTTTGGAGTTATGGGTTCTATCTTGATTCTGTGTTTTCTCATTTTCTATTTTGTTTTTGTTTGTTTTCTGCATTGATGCTTAAATCCTGCTGATGGTAGATAGCTTTATTGCTAGAACTGGGCCTTCTTTAGAAAATGACTATTTTTTGGAGATATCATGTAATCAGAGCTAGCTTTTAGATTTTGAATCTGTTCTATCTTTTTTTTACAGTTTCATGGTTGCTGCCTGTTTGGCCTAGCACATAGTTCTTTGATAGTGAGGTATAGTTTTGTTCGTGACCCTCATACCTTCCAGTTATTGACATATAAGGAAGAACAATTGATCACAACTGTGTTATACTGGCTAAGGTATATGATAATTATTAAGCACAGACTAGAACATGACAAACTATGATAACTATTATCACTTTTAACCCTAGTCACAACATTCATATTTATATAACAAGATCTAACACAAATCAGATAACTATGTACAGTAAGTAAATACCCATGCAATAGAATGATTTTATATGAAAGGGAAAAAATTTAAGAGGGATAGTTGTAAAAAGGCAGATAAATAAAAGATGAAAAAGAGAAGCAAAGCTGGAAGATAAAAAGGCAAGAGGGAAAGAGAAAAGGAAGAAAAGCAAAAACAAGGATATATAAAATGAACAAACGAACTAAAATGATTGTTTATACTCAGGACCAAAAAAATTGTAAAAACAGAAATGGACAACAACAACAAAAAAAAGCAAAGAGGTTTTTTTCTGTCATTTCAAGCCTATGATTATCTTCCAGTGTCTAGAGTTTTGTGGAGGTTTACAATTCAAAACACGACTCTGCTTCTGGTGGTTGACAAGTGAGGCCATCAAAACCCCGATTCCTGCTGAATAATCCCAGAAAACTGGCACTAGGATTCTGGCGGGGTGCTGGATGACCGTCAGGGCTGCAGTAGAATCAGGGCACAATGCTGGTTCTGAAACTTTCAGTACACGGAAGGTCAGACCGATCCTGGCTTCTGGTTATGGAATTTGGGCCTGAGTTGCTTAGGCTACAACATTATGAGTGTCTCTTACTATCCTGACCATAGTTTTCTGACCCAGGATGTCTCCCTGGGTTGTACCTTACCCAATAACTATAGGATTTCTACACTGGGAGGCCTGAGATGAAGCCAATCCAAGACTGTGCTGAGTTCCAGGTTCAGTTGGGTCCTCCTAAAGTGGAAGCCAACAAAACACCTTCCCATGGGGGCATGAGACTTGCTTGGGTCACAGTCATTCCCCAGTTGCTGTCGCATACTGCATCCACTGCTCCGTTTCCCTGCTGAGTTTCTCCCTGGAGGCCTATGGAGTCACCTGCCCTCATTGTGTCTCTGTAGATTTGATCCTCCTCTCTATGCCATGAACTTGGAGCCAAGAAGAGAGTTCAGCTTGTGCCCTCCTTTCTTTGGTGTGGAGATCTGGCTCTTTATTTTCCCTGGGGTTTCCAATTTGCTCTTCAGATAATTCCTGGGTCCTGGGGATATCCCTCCTTCCTTCTTTTCTCCCCTAGTTGCTTTCCAGTTTGGATTCTGAATCTTGGAGAGGTTGATTTTTGCTAACCATTCTACCATCTCTACCTTTTCTTTTAGGTGGTAATATGAAATCAGTCAGGATCTCTCAGCTGTGGTAAACAAACTGGAAAAATAAAGTCTGGATGCCTCAAAAAATCTTCATGTGCCCTATCTGGGCAATAAAATTCAGGCAGAACTGAGACACATCTTTGGTTCCTGCTGTGGTTCATGCCTAGATGTCCTCCCAAAGTGTCCTGCAGTCATAGAACTGTTTCAGGAGTGACTGAATACAGAGTGTACGATGCTGGTATGAAGGATGCATGATTAGTAAATCAGTCCACTGACTGCTTTGGCAGAGTTCTGGCCTGGACGAAGAGAGAGTGCTACACTCACGCTAGGACAGGTAGCCTGCATACAACGTCAGGGACAGGAACGGCGTTGTCTCAACTCCCTTGTTCTGAACACCACAAATGTTTCTCCTCTGTGAGGCCTGTCTGCCACTGCCTTGGAGCCAGATGATTATGGACTTACTGCTACAAACTGTGAGCCAAATAAACCTTTTATCTTTAACTTTGGGTGTTCGGTATTTTGTCTAAGTAACAAGAAAAGTAACAAAAGCAGTTGCAGACCACCATGGTAAAATGAATGCTTCCTACGTTTCTCTTCTCTACTCATTACTACCTTCTCCTATAAATTACCATTCCACTCACAGACCCATAACTTGTACATACATACCGTGTCTTCCAAACTCTTTCTATAGATGAGATCTCTGATTCTGCATACTTGGAAGCAAGCGTGAGAGACCAGATTCACACACTTCTTCAAAACTCTACTAAACGTCTTCCTACTCTTTCGAGTCACTGTTTATCCAGTCACGTCATTACACTGCAATAGCACAATTATTTTCTTACTTGAAACATAGTGACTTATCTATCTTATTTAGTGACTTGTTCAAAATCATAGTGACCACTTGGGAATGAAAATAATTTGATCAATAAACCAGTATATTTCTTTCAACTTTAGCATAATGAAATGGTATGAATAACACAAGGTTAACGTCTATTTAGTGATATTATTTTAACTCCTACTGATATATTTATAATGTACACTGCCTGGCAATTTCAACCCATTGCATATAATCTTAAGGATAAGTTTAATTGGGAGGCAGAAACTTATGATGTACGAGAAACTCAGAAATAGTTCTGAGATACTGTAGATGGTACAAAGACATCAGCACACTTCTATTAATTCTCATGCATTATATCAGACAAAAAAGAATCTATTACTGTAAACTTCTACATCAAGTCTTGAAGGAATCCCCTGGAAAATTATTAATGTTTCCTAACTTTGTACATAGGAATCTTTTACACCCATAAGATCATTCAGTAGAGTCAAGTTATATTCATGAACTCTAAATTGGTGGCAATGTAGACCAGGATTTTGGAGTGAGATGAATCTGAGAATTTTGGTTTCAGTTACTTACCAACTGTGTGAATTCAGATATTTTACTTAAATTCTCTAAGCTCTGAATATTCAACAATAAATATGAATTAATAATGCTTATTTCCCATGTCAGATAATGTAGCAAAGCACCCAGAAAAAAATAAGAATCTAATGAAAGACAGTTATTACTGATATTTCCCTACATAAGTCCTTTGCTGATGCAGGTCATCATGATTAATAATTATATTTAGTGACAGTATATTCAGACAAAATGGAACAATAGATATTTTTAAGAGATTTCTGCAAATATTTCACTATTTTCATGTCATCTCTAATGCAATAATAGACTGGAAAATTCACAAGCTTGCAAAGAAGCTAAATTAACTGAGTGGACTGAAGAGTGAAAATGAGGAAAAGAGCTAAACTGTAGGCAATATAAAGCCAAAAAAATTAGCTATTTCTGGATAGCGTTAAAAACTATACTTGGATGCTTGCAGTCAAATTTTAGAGAAAAAAAGGAGTGAAAACAGGTGTTAGATTAAATTGGCTGGTAAATTTAAAGAAACTGATTAATTCATCTAAATCACATGAATAAGCAGGCAGCCATAAGTACATATGTGGAAAATCTTCTTATGCTATTCTTTCCTTCTCGCACTAAAATCAATTCTCCTTTGCATTTCAGGATTTTTATGCCTTTAACCAGAAGCAAAAAGCCTGCTTTGGATCTTATGTTATTTGCAGGATACCTTCTCATGTAGTGTGAAGAAAAACTAATAAGACACTCTAACCCTGAAACCTTTATTTATCATCACCACTTTGATTAATGAGAGAAAGTTTATAAAACCTATTAATACTTTTTTGGAGAATAAGCAAAACGCTCTCTGATATTACTGTACATGTTACATTCTTCTAACTTTATTACACATGACATCTTAAAATATTGTTTGAAATTTGAATGTCTTATGCTTTAATATTTTAAATATTTTACCTGAAAAATATCATACAGTCTTTTCTGCATTCGTATCTTCCTCTTGCTATTGCTTCTTAGTTATCCAGAGGAAATCAAGTGATTCTTAGCACTGGGTGATTATCTTACTGTAAGTTTTGTATATTTTATTAATCTACATGTCTAAGCCGTCAAAGCTATACAAAATTTCCATTTGTAACTATGACTTAACTCCTGGAAGCAGATCTATCTTGCCACTGTGAACAATAAAATTGTTGGACAAAATAAACTGAACAACAGTTTTCCCAATGCAACCCTGAAAAAAGGAACTGCAAAGTCAGATTAAATCCTTCTGCATTCATGTGCTTTAAATCCAACACACTGAGAGTACAAGCTCAAACAGAGTCAAACACAGAGCTAAACACTGACATTCAGCGGGTCAGATCCTGAGGAAAACGGTCGGCACAGAGAAGGTTCTCCACGCCGCTCCCCAGGCGTAACTGAGCCTTCAGCTGAATACTGTGTACCTTATGCGGGAGGGAGGCTCTGAGATGCTGAGAAAAGAAACAGCACTGAGAAAAAACAATTTTAAAACTAAACCTGTAACATTTTCACAACTACTTTAAAGATACCAACATATAACGTTTAACTACTGTTTGTCTCCTATTATTTTGCTGTGAATTCTTGTTTTAACTTTTTTCCATAAAATAAAATAACCTTTTAAGTGCAAAACATAGGATAAAAGTTTTGATTACTTGGATAGGACAGATTTCTTAAGTAAATCGTATAAAGCTATAAATATAAAAGAGAAAAACTCATATATCAGGCTTCCTAATACTAAAATTTTCTCTTCACAAAAAGATACCATTAAGAAAATAAAATATCAGAGACAGGAATAAGTGATTCACAGCATATATATATCTTTACCCACAATTCCTATTGTCATATAATGCAATGATAAGATATGAACAACCAACTTATTACAACTGTGATTTATTTGAATAGTTACTTTACTGAAAGTATATATAAATGGCAAGGAAGCATAAAATATGATGGCCAGTATTGTTAGTCATTATTATTCATTCAATAGTTGTACTTCCTTTGAGACAGTGCAGGAAGGCCTTGAACTATGTAGCTCAAGCTAACCTCAAATTTGTGATCCTCCTGCTTCAGAAAAGTGTTAGAATTTCACGTGTGAGCCACCGTGCCTAACTGTACATGAACACTTCAGTGACCTACCACTAAACACGTTAGAAAGACTGGTGTTGAAAAGACTAACAATAACAAGTACCGGCAAGAATGAAGAGCAACCAGCACTCGGGAGGCTGAGGCAGGAGGATTGTTGCGAGCTGGATACCAGCCTGGGCTACAATATGAGCTCTAGGCCAGCCTGAACAGCATAGTGAGGCCCTGTTGCATAAAAGATTTAAAAAATGCAGCACAAACAGAGTTTTCATGTGGTATTGATAGGAGTATCAAGTGGTACACCTGCTTTAGAAAACGTAAGGGCAATTCCTCAGAAAGTCAAGCTATGGGACCCAGTAATGTTACCTGTAGGTATTTGTGTAAAAGAATTTTTTTTTTCCAGTAATGGGGATCAAACTCATGACCTCATGCTTGTGAGGCAGGCACTTAAGCCACTGAGCTAAATCCCCAGCTCTAGTGTAAAAGAATTTTTAAAATTTTTCTCCATTCAAAGATTTATATACAGATATTAATTTTAATCATGTTTAAAATTGCTAAGATTCCAAAGAGAAATGTCCATCGACTACAGAATACTCTTCAGAAATAAAAAGAACAAGCTTTGGATATAGACAACAGCAGGGATATGCCTCAGGAAGCACTATGTTGGATAAAAAGGTAAGATGTTAAAAGAACACATGGTTCGTGTTTTCGTTTATACGAACTTTTGGATCCGGAAAACTCATTCACAGGCGCAGAGCAGCACTATGCCTCAGTTGCTGGGCAGGTTTGCAACGTGACAGAATAAATCAACATGTGATATGTATGAGTCGTAAGGATATTCCATATGCTAATGCTGGTAGCATTAACTTAGATGTACAATTTGCAAGAGTCTATTCTTAAAGTACGCTTCCTTAAAATTGATTTTAAATATCGTAAGGAATGATAAAATGTTAACTGTACTTATGAAATATTATATAACACTATAATTTTAAACATAAAGTCTATATCAATTTTTTCATTTTAATACATATGTCATATATACATATGACATGCACATGCATACAGCTCTTATTTAATAAAATACGAAGGGTTTAGCACTTTTATATTAAGTAGGATGAATTTTCCTCCTTGTTTGGTTAAAATCTTTAATCCTGAAAAATTACTCGTTTTCTGTATGGAAAACAATGTTATCAATTCGACTGAATAGTCGCTTGGAATTAAACTCTTTTAGATAATATAATTTAAATCATCTTGCATATTTTACAGATTATTGGTAAAAGTAATTAAGGACTAGAATAAAGGTAATTATAATTTCTGATGGATGATCTGATAGGGTTAAAGCAAGAATTGAGTTGAACTCTCATCTAAAACTAGAACAAAATTAAAGAAAATTCTAAAACTTTAGTTAGAATTTAATTGATTTTTCACACACCAGTGCACTTCTGTGTGTCCCTGTGAGGACTGTCAGAAGACTCCTCGAGGAAAGGTGGTTGGTTACAGCGCACCCTAGGAGCCCTATAGAAACAGCTTTCAAACGTATATGCAGCAAAAGCGATTGTGATTGTGGCTGGACAACTCTCAATGTGGTGGGTTCTACTGAATCTTACACTTCAAGTTTGTAAGCTGTGTGACATGCAGATTATTTGGTTATTAAATTTGTCTTATTTAAAAAGAATAACACTGAAATTAATGAGAAAAAGAAAACACATATGTCATAGTTTCTTTTCTAAAACCTATATATGTTTGTCCTTTTTGTTTTGTTTGCTTTATTCTGTTGGGTTTTTTGGTACTGAGGATTGGGAAGCTGAGCTACACGTCCAGTCTTCTTCTCACTTGGAGGCAGGATCTCTCTAAGATGCTCAGGCCGGCCTCACACTTAGGATCTGCCTGCGTTAGCATCCCAAGTAGCTGAGGTTACAGGTACGTGACACCACACTGAGTTAGCTAATATGGTCTCAAAATACTCTAGTCCTAAGTGAAATTACATGAATTGAGGACAAAGCAAATCTTTCTAGGACACTAGGTAGATAACCAGGGATCAATTTCCAAGTGCAATTTATCAGAAGTGATGTAAGCAGTCCGATTTGCATGGTACTAGGTTAGCAGAAGTCAGGCACGCTCCTGGGCTCGCCGAACGCTACATTCCGAGTAAATTATTGGCTCAGATACGCACAGCTGTCAAGGAACACTACACGCTATCTTTGGTGTAGTCTTGTTAATATAGGTTCAATTAACTACAAATGAATATGCAAATTTTAATGTCAGTTGTTTTGTTTTGTTTTGTTTTATTCTAGGTGCAAGGATTCGTGTGTCTACGTTTAAACATTCTCCAGGTGTTACAGTGAAAAAACTAGCAGTCTTTTCTCCACTCGTTTCCACTCTCAGGTGCAAGTGTCAATCATTTGCTGCCCATATAGTGAAAATTCTGGTATGTTTCACCACTGATTCTAAATGATGTAATGTTATTCACAAAAAAACTGAAAGAGTGAGAAGATCCAAACTGTATAACAGATATTGTGATAATGAAAGGGAAAGGAAGCGCTCTACAGGATGTAACTGTATGTATGTTTAAGAGTGCAAGGTAACCATCTACTAAGAGTTTATTAGTTCATCAGGCAGAATGGTTTGTGCTGTCACTGTCCACTTTTCACGCTTTGATACTGTGACTTGAGCAACTACTTCTAAGATAACAATATGCAGTTTATCAACCAGTGATTTCTAGTTGTTTTTTTTGAAATTGTGTATTATTTTTATCCTTTTTTCTTTTTTGCTTCTTTTCTCTAAATAAAAATATCACTATCATAGTTACATTTTTGTAAGTATTATATTGCTTTATTTCCTGAATTATTAAAATTTTACTTGCTCTATGCTAGAGCTCGCTGCCCTCATTTTACCTTGCGTTTGGCCTTAGTTCCGTCTTCTGCACGACTTCTGCTCTAGCCCATTCCCTGTTCTCTCCTCTGTGGGATAATTTGTTTCCTGGAAAGCCCTCTTTTTACTTGGCTTACTTACATAAGATCTGGTTCATGCTATGGATCTTTCCTCAGAGTTTCTAGTAGAATAATTTTTAGATAATAACTGTATAAAATGTCTATTCTCAGCTCAGACAGTGATTTGATTATCTGGGACAATATAAAATAAAAATGTCTTTTAGAATTGTGATTACATAATTCTTATTCTGTTTTCCAGAATTGCAGTTAAAAGTTTAGTGTAATTTTCTTTTTTCTTCTTCATATAACCTAGACCTCGCACGCTTCAAGATTACAATATTTTTCTTTTTTTTTTTTTTTTACTTTTGTGGTACTGAATGTTTTGATGCAGCTGTGTATGTGTTTCAATTATTACTTTCCCTGAATATTCATGTTCCAGAGTTCTAGGAAGTTTACTTGTGTTAATTCTGATGGTTTTCAGCATTGTATTTGGTTTGTTCTGTTTTATTAGTAATATGGTACAACCCTGGAATGATTAAATTACCATAGATATTTAGTACTTCCTGGAAGTTTTCTTCAGCACAGCTAATAATCCCATTGATTGTTCATTATTTAGGTTATATTGACAAAATCTATTGTTTGTTTTCTGAATACTGTTGTATTTTTTCAGACATGACTTCCATTGAATATCTTTACTTTATCCTGTGAGATTTTATCAGTGCATTTTTGTAAGATTTGTTTTTCAACCAGTACCAGTGCTACTCTTTAAAAGTTCCTTTATTTATCTCTTGGAGCCTTTGCCTTTCTTCTGGGGACTTTCACTAGGATCCTGGTGAGTCTTGAATATGTATTAATATTTAATCATATGTTACAGTTTGTATCTCAACTGTTCCACAAAGGCTTACGTAGTAAATGTTTGGACCCAGAGCGGCCATTTGAATAGGGATCTTCAAGCTGTGGGACCTACTGAGACGTTATTAGGTCCTTGGGGGCTTGCTTTGAAGATTATGACACCACTTCTCTTTCTTTCTCTGTTGCTCCCTGACCGTGAGCTGAGTATCTGCTCCGCCACAGTCTTCTGCCACAGCGCAGTCTTGTCCCACGCCTAACACAGGGTTCGGTCAGATTGCAGAATAGAATTTTTTAAAATATGAGCCAAAATAAGCCTTTCACCTGATTATAGGTGTTTTTTATAGGAACGAGGAGCTGGCAAACACACGGTGAGATACTAAACTTTATTGTAAGTGTGTTACTGTTTCAAACTACAATCTCTCCCGAAGGTCTCACGTCCAGATGTGGGCTTCTGAAAGGCAGTTACGTCCTAGGGGTGCTGACCCACTGATGGGGCCCCAGCGAAGGTCCTGCCGGGCAGTGTGGCCTGGCGGGAGGAGGCGTCCCTGGGGACGCGAGGCTGTGCCCCCCCCAGCTCCTTCCCTGCCCTGCTTCCCGCTGCTCCCTAGTGAGCACCTCTTCTTCTGCCCTGACCCTCTTGCGTCTGCGTCAGTCAGCCAGTCGTGACCCAAGCTAACAGCCAGGCGCACTTCTCCTCCGCCGAGGTCGCGGGTGTCGGGCTTGACCCGGTGACAGGACGACAGCTGACACCACGGGGTGGCCTGTCACTCGGCCTGTGCTCGGTGCTGAGCACTGAAACTCGCACGTGTGCCACCCAGCCATCGTCTCTCCTAAGATGGTCAATTCCACCGCAGTCTCACCAGTCAGGGGTCACTCAGGGGCGCCGCTGCAAAGCTGCAAAGGCGCTGCGCTTTCGGGACGCTGAGGCCCTCCGCTGTCCGCAGTCCTCCCGAGGTAAGGACAGCGCCGTGGACCGCGCAGGAGAAACGGCTCCGAGGATGTGCTGTTCTGACGGGTAGTGTGAAGTCGTCCGGCAGAGGAACATGCTGTGTTTCCTTCTCCAATATTTAAGAAACTACAGGTGCGTTGTTTGCCGCAGCTGGGACCTCTGAGTCCCCAGGCGTCCCTGTCTGTGCATCCGATGGGAAAACACTGGATTTTCAACTCGTGAATCACTGTGCACACTCGTCGCCAGCAGTGTGAATTACTCATCCTTAAATTATTATCCAAAATATTTAGTGTCTCTCCTTGGTCTTTTTATAGCACATATTTTTATCATTTTGTGCAACTTTAATTTTAAGAAGAGAAAGGGAGGAGATAAACAAGTATTCAATAATTTACAGAATTCTTATTAAATACAAGTCATGGCTCCAGCTTTTTACACTGCTGTTTTGTAATTAGGTGACTCATATTAACTTCAAATCTTTAACATTTTAAAAAACCTTCACTGTTTCTTTAGGTAGTATGAAATCATGAAAAGAATAAATTTAATTTAAAATTTCAAAACTTTATACATATTAAAAATCTGAATGTAAAAAAATATTCCTTAAATTCCTGTCATTGTATTTTATTTTGCAGTGAAAACCACATTATTTTTGTTATATTGCTATCAATTCCTCTTTGATGTAATATATACATATTATATTTTTATAATAATAGTGTATATAGAATATTTAAACATAGCATATATAGCTACTATATCCAAATTATTTATAGTTTTGTATATACATATATATATGTAGTCTTACTTGAATAATAACATTATTTGGGTTTTATTGACTGTGTTATTTGTGTTTAGATTTAAAAACATTTTAAAGTGTAATATAAAAAAATTCACATAAGTGTATAATGATTTCAATTTTTACCCTTTTATAGTTGGGCATCTTTTTCAGTAATTCATTTTTACATTATTGGCATTACCTTATTCCCTGTATGCATCACCTTTGAAAAATTGCACCTAAACTCTGAAACTAATACACTATGAAACTCTTTTAGTCTTTTGAATTTGGGCTTTAAATTATGTCATGCAGATTAAATCATGTAGTATGTATTCTTTTATGTATGGCTTCTTTCAATCAACATCATGCTTCTGATGTTGATCCATGTTATAGCATATATTGGTGCCTTATTCTTTTTCATGATTGAGTAATACTCCACCACAAGGATTATGCTTATTTAGGATGAGTTGATGGGAATTGGGTGTGTATCTAATTTTTCACTGTTATAATAATCTATGAATGTTTCTGGATAAATCCATGTAGAAATGTGGTTTCATTTCTCCTGGGTAAAATGTTGTTCTCATTGTGAGGTTACGTTTAACTATTTAAGATACTGTCAAAATGGATTTCAAAGGAGTTATTCTACTTTACATTGTCAACAGCAATAAGTGAGAGTTCCAATCCACACAGTCTCCATAATATTTGTTATTTTTGTGTCTTCTTCATGAAAGCTATTCTATTGTATATGTGACTGTATCACTTTCTGCTTGAATCTAAATTTAATTATAATTAAAATTCTTATTTATTCATCTGTTAAAGTTTTGTTTTTATTAGTGCATCACTGCTGCAGTCACTGCTGCATCACTCTTGCACTCATTATGGGGATGCTTCCTCTGCAGCACAGACAGCCTCTGTGGAGCTGACACGGGAACACAGCACGGCGTCGTTCTTCTCACCTCCTGCCCCTGCCAGCCTTCTCTCCATCTTCTGGTCACCCTCACTGTCACAAAACGCTTCTCTCTGTGTTTCATATTACCTATCTTTTATGTGGCTTTTATATTCATATTTTTGGTTTCATTTGTTTTCTTTCTTTTAAAAAGCTTTTTGAGACTTGGTCTTGCTGTATAGTTCAGGCTGGCCCTGAACTCACCGCGTAGCTCAGGCTGACCTCGAAGTCACTGTGACCCTCCCGTTCTCAGCCTTCCACGTGCCGGGATTTCAGGCACGCACCATCGCACGCAGCTTGTTTTGCATTTCTTATGTAAGAGTGATCTTGCACTATTTAATCATGTGTGTCTCATCTATTTCTCAAATATGGACTTGGAGAGTGTCCATTTTGCTACAAATGACTTAAATATGTCATTCTTTTACTGTATAATATACCATTGTGTTAAATCACCATAAACTCTTTATCCACTCATTTGTCGGTGGACGTACTGGCTGCTTTCAAGACTTAGCTATTACTGGTTGTGCTGCTGTAAATGGGAGTGTGTGTCTCCCTCTGCAATAAAATCTTTAATTCTTTTGAGCAGATACCTGGAAAAGATGCCTAGTTGTGTTGAATGAAATTTCTAGTTGTAGTTTTCTGAGAAGTCTCCACTTTGGTATATATATTGGCTGTACAACTTTATATTGCCACCAATAATGTAAAAGGGTTCCTTTTCCCTCCCCTCCAACTGGCTTTTGTTATTATTGGATTTCATGATGATACATTTTTTTTCTGAGTAAGATGGACTCTCACTGAGAGTGCTGTTCCTTTTGAAGTCGACAGAGACGAACAGTTTTTATGTATTCATTGTGTATTTGTACTTCTTTTCAGTGTGTCTCTTTAAGTTGCTCATTTTTGTTTGTGTCTTTTATTGGAGGAATCTAATATTTTTGATGTTTTTATATATTCTACATATTAGTTCTCTGTCCAAGACAGAGCTGGCAGCTATTCCCATCCTGATGGTTGTCTGTCTATTCACTTTGTTCATTGCTAGCTTTGCTACCTGGAATGTTTTTAAATTGATATGGTCCTATAGGTGGATTTTTGATGTTGTTTCTTATACATTTGGGTTCTGTACACTTGGTATAATTATTCTGAGGGCAGATGTTGTGGCATTTATAAATAATTTCAATTTTCATGTGCATATGTTCCAATGTTATCAAACATTTAGGGTATTTTCAGGTTTTCCCTATTAAATAACAATTTACTATGAACATTAATATGCACATAGTCATATACATACGTTGTCATTTTTATGTAAACAGAAATAAAATTGCTGGATCATATGTCAGTATATGTTCTATGTTTAGAAATAGCTGAACTATTATGGGCGGTGGTTCTAAACTTTTACATTCCATTCAGACATATTGGTAGATTTTTGCTCAAATGCCTTTTGTGTTTCTATAGAGAATATGATGACTTTGCCTTGTTTTCATTTATAATATGGTGGAATTTTAAATTTTCAAATGTGAAACCAAACTTGCAAAACAAGAATAAATCATAGTTGATCATGATGTCTATCTTTTTTATATATCATTTTAGTTGCCAGAAGTTTCTTTTCTGCATGTATATTATGTTGAACTTGAATTATTTCTTCACTAAACATTAAGTAGAGATGACTAATAAAACCCAACTTAGAGGGCTTTTTTTATGTTTGTAAACAAAACAGTGAGTTTACTAGAGCTTTTATTGCGTGAGCTGAGGCAGTGTTTGTCTCTTCTGAGATTAGACCATTTCATTGAATTTAGAGGCATTAATTTTTTGTGACATTTTCTTACTAGTCTTCTAATATCTGTGGAAACTCACAAGATCACTCCTAATTGGTCATTTGTCCTTCTAATCTCTTTGTCTCTCTCATTTTTCTTCTTTCTGTTTTCTTCACAAGTTTTGCTAAAATTTGTATGCTATTCTATTTTATCAAAGAACCACACTTGGCTCCTTTTATTTTTTTCTATGATTTTTCTTTTTCTAATTCATTAATTTCTCCTCTGATCTCAATTTTGCTTTTTAGTACTTATAATTATTTTATTCTTTGGCAAGTTTTTCAAGATAATTCCCGAGTGACTGATTCAGACACTGTTTTTTCATAATATAGGGATGTAATGCTGTAATTTTATTCTTAGTTACTTTTTAATGGAATTTCACACATTGGAAAAATGTTGTTTTCCTCTCAGCTTGCTCATAAAAATTTTTCATAAACATTTTGACTCTTTGTTATACTATGTGCTATTTAGGAGTATGTTATTTAATGTCAACATATTTGTGAATTTCTCAACTTTCTTTTGTTATTTATTTCTAGGTGTATTTCACTGTAGTTAGAGAACATACATTGAATTATCTCAATCATCATTCAATATATATAAATATATTTCTCATAATAAATTGCTGTTTTATTATTTAGATAGTAAATTAATTTTATAGAATTTAAACTACCAGGAAGAATTTTGTATGCTCTTATAATCAGGGACAGGAATCTTGCTGGGTTGTCATTCCTCTGAAGACCAGTATTTCTGTCAAACGTTATCTTCTTTCTTCCTGAACTTCCTTTAGGGTTTTGGAGATGAGAACTACTGGCAATAAATTCTTCTGGAACTTATTTGACTGAAAATGTTTTAAATTTAACTTTATTTCCAACATTGTTTTCACTGGGAGAATAATTTTACACTGAAACCTAAACAAGAAAAGAAAAAATACATATATTTCATTTCATAAAAATTAAAAACATCCATGCTTCAGAAATATTACCAAACAAGTGAAAGAATAACTCATGCAATTGAATAATATATTTGTAAATCATGTATCTGATAAAGTTTTAGTATCTAGAGTGTATAAAAAACTCTTACATAGTTCCACAATGAAAGTTAAGCAGCCCAACATAAAAATGGACAAAAGATATAAACATTTCCTCAAAAAAAGTATACAAATGGTCAGTTTGCCCATGAAAAGATTCTCAATGTTACTAGTCACTGAGGAAATACAAACCACAACTTCAATTACTACAAATACATAAATAGTCATAATATTCGGTCATAATAAATAAAACATAAAATAGCAAGTGTTGGTAAACTAGTGGAGAAGCAGAATCACCGTATATGGTTAGTAAAGTTTTGAGGTAATGTAGCTGCTGTTAAAATAGGTTGACAGCCTTAGAAAAAGTCATATGTAGAGTCACTCTGTGACCCAGCACTCCCTTCTTAAGAATAAACATAGGAGAACTGAAACCACTCTCACATAAAATCTGTACATATATCCTCATAGCACCATTACTAATAATAGTCCAAGAGTGCAAGCAACCAATATTTTCAATTGATATAAACAAAATGTATTAATCCATACAATGGTATACTACTTAGCCAAAAATCAAGGAACATTGATACATTCCACAATATGGATGATCTTTGAAAATATTATACAAAGAGAAAAAAGCTAAACACAGGACACATATTTTATAATTAAATAAAATATTCAGATCATTTAAATCTATAGAGACAGTAAATTGGTGGTGTTCTGGGACACAGAGAGAAAAGAAAACTATATATAAACTATATATATATCTGCATCCATAGCTAGCTATTATCTGTCTATCTATATATTCCAGGGTAATAATTTCATTCTTTAGTATTTTAACGTTTTGTTAAATGTAAAGACTGATTCCAAATCAAATTTGCCATTATCTTTAGCTTTTTCTGTATAACATTTATTTAGTCTCTCTTTTTCAGATTTTCTGTTTCTCAGTGGCTTTGAGCAATTTGCTTATGATGTGCCTTAATGTAATTTCTTTATGTTTCTTGTGTTTTAAATGTATTAAGCTTTGGGTATATATGCATATAATGTATTCATAATATTTGGAAAGGTTTCAGCCATTTTTTCTTCAAATATTTCTTTAAATTTTTTCTGTACTTTTCATAAATTCCAAGTACACACATATTTGTCTTCTTGAGATTGTCTTATAGATCACTGAAGTTCTTTTCCTTTTTCACAAAGTATTTTTTATTTCGTGTTTCACGGAATATTTTTATCATTTCCACCTATTCAAGCTCCCTAATGAATTTTTCTGCAACATGTAATCTAATCTTCCCAGTGAAGTTAAATCTTCCTGGTGTCATTTTCATCTCAGATATTATATTTTTCATTCTTGGAAGCTTGTTTCATCTTTTGTATAAGTTCCATGCTTCTGCATAATTTTTGAACATATGGAATGCAGTTATAATATCTCTTTTAATGTGATTATCTGCTAATTAGAACATCTGTATCAGTTCTGGGACAGCTTTAATTCACTGATCATTCTCATCATTGGTTATACTTTCTTACTCTTTAGCATGTCTGTAATCTTCAGCTGAACACCAGATATGGATCTTAGATTGTTGGGTGTTGGAGGTGCTGGAATTTTTGCATATCTATAATTCTTTTTTTATTTTTGTATTGAGATGCTTTTATATTACTGGAAAGTTTCATCCTTAAGTTCTTGGGTTTTTTTTTTTTTTTTTTTTGCTTTTTTTTATTCTGCAGGGAAATCCAGAGCAGCGTTCAGTCTAAGGTTAATTATTACTTACTATTGAGGCAGAATCTTCTCAGTACGCTGAGTTATGAGTTTCTCTAGTGTGGTATGCATGACCACTATTTCTGACCCAACGTCAGATCTGAGTATTAGTCCCTCTGATTCACCTCTGAGGGGGTGCTGGCCATGGGCAATCATTTCTTCTGTCCATATTTAAAACACTGTAGTTCACTATTCCTGGTTTTACACTTCATGTAATTAGTCCATTCATACAGCTATACCAAAATACCTGACACTGGTTCCATTATAAATACCGTAATATATTTCAGTGCATAATCAGCTGACTCCAAGGCAAGGTGGTGTGGAAGAGGGGCTACAGTTTATGGAGGTTTAAGACAGCAAAAGCCACAAGAGCAAAAGAGGAAGAGCAAGTCTCTTTTCCTCCTTTATACTGTACGTAGGGTACCTGCTCTAGGGTAAGTGTAGCACTCACACCACCAAAGACAGTTCTAGACAATGAACCAGTCACATTGGCCGCCTCTGAGATGACCATTGCCAATACCACACGAGGCTCTGGGGGATGTCTGGACACAAACCACAGCAGCAATCTTTTCATTAATAACATAAAAGAGATATTTTTACACATCTTGGATATGAACATTTTGCTTACACATGTTAAAATTTTGATCCTCTTATTTGCTTTATCATTTTCTTTAGGAGAACAAAAATTTTAATTTTAATGTATTCTCTTTATCAAGCTTTATGCTAATGAATAATGTCCTGTTTAAGAAATATTTTCCTATTCAGCATGATGATTTATGCTACATTCAAGAAGCATTATTGTTTTGACTTTTATAAATAGATCTACAGTGTAACCAATGTTAATTTTTGTGTATGTTATGACATGGTGATCAGAAATAATCTTTGATGAGTATGGATATGTAATCAGTATAGTATTATTAAAAACATCATATTTAAATTACAGGGCTATATTAGATATAAATTATGTTGTTATGCATTGTGACATATTTTTCAAATCATTTTATTTCTAAGGGAAAAAAATAAAAATTTCAAAATTTGTCATTCAAGGGGCAACAGTGATATATACATTGCACATTGTCATCCCCAAATCATTCACACAGAACACAAGATACCTGCATTAAACTGTTTGAAAAATACCAGCATAAATATTTCTCTTCCATGAATTTAGAGAAGTAGTATAGCTATCTTAACTATCTTTTTATATACATATATATACATATACATATACATATGCATATGCATATGCATTTGCATTTACATATACATATGTTGTTTCTTTCAGCTTCTCACACTAGTGAGACAATATGATGACTACATACATGAGTCTGATTTATTTCATGTATGAGTAAGGTCTCAGGTGCATCCAATTATCTATAAAAGTCTCCAGTTTATCCTTCTTTATGTCTGAGTAATACATCATTGTATAAAAACACCACATCTTTTTTGTACATCCCTCAGTCGATGGGCATTTGAGTTATTTGCAAGATCTGGCTACTACAAATTGTGCTGCTATAAACATGGGTGCACATACATAATTGTGGCATGATATGTTTAATTATTATGGGAAGATAACCAGAAAGAGAATAGGTGGGTGGAATGGGAACTCTAGTCCTAGAATTTTGAGGAATCACCACACTGAATTCCACAGTGGTTGCACCAGTCTACATTCCTGTCAACAGTGGAGAAGGGTTCCTTCTTCCCTTTGGCATGTGCAGTCTCTGAAGCATTTGTTATTTGTTGATTTTTTGATGACAGCCATTCTTTCTGAATGAGGTGAAATCTCAATGTTGGTTTAATTTTCACCTCTTGAATCACTAGTGATATTGAACATTATTTTCATAGATTTATTTTCCATTGTACTTGTTCATCTGAGAAGTGTGTATTCATGTCTGTTGCCCATTTTTGGTTTGGGTCTTTAAATCTTGGAATATTGATTTTTTTTTTAGTTCTTTATGTCCTCAATAACAATACTTTGTCTGAAGAACAGCTGGCAAACATTTTTTTGTACATCGTATGTTTTATTTTACTATTCAGCAGCTTTGCAAATGGATCAGATCTCAGTTGTTAAATCTTTGAGTTAGTTCCTGTGCAATCGGGGTTTTGTTCAGAAAGTATTTGCCTATACCATATCTTCAAGAGATTTACCTACTCCACCTTTCAGCTGACTTAATATTCTGTTTTAACATTAAGATCTTTGAACCATTTCAATTTTAGTTTAGAGAATGGTGAAAGATACTGTAATCTTTGGCATGTGCAGAGATAGTTTTCCAGCATCATTTATTAAAGAAGATAGCTTTCTTCCAGTGTTTGTGTTTGGTACCTTTGTCAAAGATAAGGTGGCTTAGTATATCTGGAGCTGTTTCTGCACCTAGTAATGTGTTCCATTGGCTTCATTTCTGTTTTTTTCTGGTACCACACTGTTTTTCATCCCAGTAGCTTTATAGCATAATTTCAAGTCAGGGATTGTGATGCCCCCTGTCTAGTCTTTGTTGCCTAGGATTGCCTTTGTTATTCTAAGTCTCTTCTGGTTCTATATGTATATTTAGACTTTTTGTCTAATTCTGTGAGACATGCTATTGAAATTTTGATTGAGATTGCACTGAAGCTATATAATAGTTTTGGAAGTATGACTAGTTTGGAAGTATGATACCCAAAAGCATGGGGTATCTCTCCATTTTCTAATATTATCTTCAATCTCCTTTTTCAGCGTACTGCAGTTGTCAGTATAGAACTCTTACATCCTTCATTAGATTGATACCTAGGTATTTAATTCTTCTGGATGCTGCCATGCAATGTTTTGTTTCCCTGATTCCTCTCAGTGAGTCTGTTATTCATGTACAAGAAGGTTCCTAATTTTTGAGTGCTAACTTTGTATTCGGCTATGATACTGAATTTGCTTATTAAATATAGTAGTCTTCTGGTGGAGTTTTGGGGTATTCTATGTAGACAATAATGTTATTTACAAACAATGATAGTTTCACTTTTTCCTGTCCAGCTTTATTCCTTTTATTTCTTTCTCTTGTCTAATTGTTCCAGTTAAAGTTTCCAAGACTACATTGAATAAGAGTGAAGACAGTGAACATCTTTGTCTTGTTCCTGATTTCAGAGAGTTAGTTTTTGTCCATTTATTATTATGTTGGTTGTTGGTTTGTCATAGATGGCTTTTATCAGATAGAGACAAAGACTATCTTTTTCAGTTTTCTGTAGTTTTTATCATGAATAGGTACTGGACTTTGTCAAAAGCTTTACTGCATATATTGAGAAATGCTTTTTGTCTTTTGCTCTGTTAATATGGTGTATTACATTTATTGACTTACATAAATGGAACCATTCCTGAGATGAATTCCACTTGATCATGATGTATAATCTTCTTGACAGTTTGTTGCATTCTGTTTGCCAGTATGCTTTAAGGATTTTGTATCTATGTTCATTAGGGAAATTGGCCTGAAATTCTCTTCCTTAGTTGGGTCCTTCTCCAGTTTTGGTGTCAGGGTAATTCTTGCTTCCAGGAATGAATTTAGGAGTATTGCTTCCCTTTCAATTTCATTAAAGAGTTTGAGAAGTAGTGATGTTAGGTCTTCTCCAAATTTCTTGTAGAATTCAGCAGTAAATCTTTCAGGAATTGGACTTTTCTTTGTTGATAGGCTTTTAATTACATCTTCAATTTAATGATATTTAGGATTTTTATATCTTCTGGACTCTATTTTAGTAATTCATATATTTCTAGGAATCTCTCCATTTCTTCTGTATTTTCCATCTTATTAGAATACAAGTTTTCAATGTAGGTATAGATGATCTTCCGGATTTCTGAAGAGCCTGTTGTGATTTCTTATGATTAATTTCATGAATTTAAGTCTATTCTTTCCTTTTCTTGATAAGGTTGGATAAGGGTTTGTCTCCTAAAGAACAAACTCTTCAATTCATTGATTCTTTTTATTGCTTTTTTTAGTCTCCAATGTTCTAATTTCTGTTCTCATCTTTATAATTTTCTCCCTTGTGTGAACTTTTGGCTTAGCTTACTCTTCTTTTCCTGGAAGTTTGAGGTTCTCCATTAAATTGTTTATATATGCTTGCTGTTTTTTTCTTTATATGGGTATTACTGCTATAAATTTTCCTCTTCTATTGTGTTCCATAAGTTCCAGTATGTTATACTGTCATTATCATTCAACTATAAACAATGTCTAATTTCTTCTTCAATTTCATTTGCGACCCAATGATTGTTCAGCAGGATGCTATTTGATTTTCATGTTTTTATGAAGTTCTTGTGATTTCTTTTGCCATGGATTTCCAATTTCATTGCACTGTGGTCTGATAGTATGCATGGTATAATTCCAGTTCCTTTGCATTTACTTAATCATGTTCTATGAGCCAGGATATGGTCTATTTTGGAAAATGTCCATGTACAATTGAGAAGAATGTGCAGTCTGATGTTGTGGGGTAGAATACTCTATAGACATCTACTAAGTCCATTTGTTCAAAAGTTTGATTTAGTACTAAGATTTTATTATTGATTTTTTGTCTAGTTGATCTGTCTTTTTGTGGCAGTGGTATATTGAAATTTCCCAAATCAATTGCTTATTTGATTTTTCATGTCCATTAATAATTATTTTCTATAGTTGGGTGAACTGGGATTTACTGCGTACATATTTATGATTGTTATCTCTTCCACTTGGATTCTTCCCTTTATGAGGATGTAGTGATCTCCTTTATCTGACTTAATCTGACTTATACTAAATTATTTCTCTGCAAATAGAATAGCTACCCCTGCTTATTTCTGGGTTCTTGTTACATGTGTTTTCATCCCTTCACTTTCAGTCTATAATTTTTTTTAAATTAAACATATTTCCTGTATATAGCCCATTGTTGGGTCTTTCATTTTCATCCATTCTGCCAGTCTGTGTCTTTTGATTGGTGATTTGAGACCATTAAAATTGACAGTTATAACTGATATATATTGACTTATCCTTGTCATGTTATTTTCCTGTCATTACACCCCCTTTTTTCCATCCAATTGTTTGCCTTCCCTAGTGGGTTGCTTCTTTTGAGTTTCATAAAGCTGTAACCTTTATTGTCTTTTTCTATAATTCCTTCAGAACATTTTGGAATGCTGGTTTAGTGGTCATAAATTACTTCACATGTTCTTTGTCAAAGAAGTATCTTATTTCTCTATCAGTTGTGGGATTCATCAATCTGGGTTGAAAGTTGTTTTCCTTTATAACTTGGAATACTTCACTCTCTTACTTGTGAGTTTGTGCTGAGAAATCAGCTCTGATTCTGATGAAATTTCCTTTACAGGAGATTTTGTTTTTTCTCTAAAAGTTTCTGAGATTCTATTCTCATGTTGAATTTTTGGAGTCTTAACTGTGATATGCCTGGCTGGAGACCATTTTTTATCATGGCTTATTGGAGTTCTACATGCCTCATTTATCTGTATGTCAAATTCTTTTTTCCAACCAGGAAAGCTTTCTGCCATGATGTCTGTGAACATTTTTTAATGTCATTTGTGGTATATTCTGCTTTTTCATTGACTCCAATCAATCTTAAGTTGTTCTTCTTTGTCTCGTCTAGCTCATGGTTCCTTTATATTTTTGAGAATTTTTCTTTTCCTTGATGCTAACTACAAGCCTGTCTTCAATATCTGAGATCCTTTCCTCACAGTGGCTTAATCTACTTCAAATACTTTCAATGTATTTTTATTCTCCTGGATATCTGTTTGATTCTGCTTTGTAAATTCCATTTCTTTCCTATGCTGAGCTTCCATAATTTTCCTAAGCTAATCTATTTTTTATCTGTATCTGCTCTAATGTTATTAAACATGGTGTGTATTTTGGTAATCTCTGTAGTTATCTGAGAGATTATTTCTTGTTTCATTTTTTCTGGAGCCATTTTCAATTGCTTTGTTATTATCACTTTAGAGAAATCTGATGGAGTGCTTTCAGATTGTCCCATCTCTTTCCTCCTTGGATTTATGTTTGGTGAACTGAATGTCTGGGGTTACATTTTAAGCACCTTCTCATTTTTCCTTTCTTTCTCTCGTTTAATTTCAGGGATGATATGTGTAATTGTCTATGGTGGGTTACTTTATTGCTAGTGTTTAGGACCCTTAGGTGATGACTTCCCTTATGTGATGACTACTACTCTAATGTATCTTCCTATACCTATAGCTGGTTTTTGGGTTTTGAGTCTGTTGGAAGAGCTAACCTTTTTAGTTTGTTGATGAGAAGTTGTTACTTGTTTGGCCCAGTCTCTGTGCCATGGTATTTTCTGTGAGCCTTAGTCAATCTCAGTCATGGAATACCAGTACCAACAGCTGTTTAGAACAATTACATCAAATAGTGGTACCAATAGTGTCAAACATAGCCTAGAAAGAGACAAATTGAACTAATGCTTCATTTGCCACTTTTAATTGTATCAATTAGATTTTTTATTATATAACAAAATGCAAAACAAAGCAAAAATTATATACAGTATGTAAGTCCTGACTGTGTCAATTTTGCCTGAAATTGTTAAAATTTAGAATGGGTAAAGAACCAGACAAGTGGAAGAAGAGGAAGAGATTACAAGTAACGTTGGAGGGCTATAGGAGATCACACTAGGTTTTGGAAGCTGGTGCAGAAAACTGAAGGAAAAGAGAGATGAAAGAGATAAAAGGAAGAATCAAGCAGAACCACACCAGTATAAAAGCTAATAACCTCACCCACACTCATATAAAAGCAATAAAAGAGAAAGAGAAAATTTTAAAAAAGAAAACAAAAAATAAACAGTTAGTTTTCAGGGTTCTCTCTGGTTTCACTAGTAGACAACCTTTGGAGACAGAGTCCCAGTTCATACAGCTCTCTCCTACCAAGCCAGCAGGGCCTTTCTGGAAGGGTGCTGGGTAATCTCAGCAGGACTGCACTGAGACTGGACTCATTAGGCTCATCACCACCTGAACAATTTCTTTAGGCCTGAGCCCTGCTGGGAGCTGCTAGGTAGAGTAGGCAGAAGCTCGGTGCTCTAAGCTCAGTCGGCACATTTCCAAGATGGCTCTTGGTCAGCTGCTCTCTGCTGCAGGAGGATTGAACCCTCTGCACTCACCGCCAGCCAGTGCAGTGCTCTCCTCCACTGCTGAGTCTCTCTGCAGAGGCTTAGGGGCACCAGCCATCACTGTCACTGTGACTTTGTGACTGTAAGTTCAAATTGCTCCTCGCATGCAGTGAGTCCCATCTCAGGGAGAAGGCACCACTGGCTACTGCCTTCTTCACTGAAGTTTACTCTCGCTGTGGGCTGCAGTTCACACTTTAGATTCTTCCTTGGTCCAGGGAACTTGTTTCCTTCCTTCTTGTCTTCCTCATGATGCTAAATTCCACATCTGCACAGCAGCTCTGAGACGCTGTTTTCTCTGCTGCTTACCAATCTGCCATCTTGAATGCTCTCCTTCAACTGTTTATTTACCTTTTATTTTCCTCCAGTCTTGTATATGTTATCTTTTCATAAAAATATTTCAGTAATTGTAATGTAGAGTAATTGACATTTATTAAAGTAGATTATCTCATCTCGTTCATCACGAGTTAACTTATTTTAATCTTTACATTTCTCTAAGAATTTTAGAATTACTTGGCAAATTTTACCAAAAATATATATTATATGGAAAATGAACTAAATATGTAGATCAATTCAGTGAGATTTACATCTTTATAATTTAGCATCTTTCAATGCACACGTGTGATACAGAATATTCTCCTCTGTTAATTTACGTAATTTGCAACATGTTTAGTTTACCGTGTGGTAGTCCTATTTTTAGATTTATCCCTCAGTATTTCAAATATTGACCATAATTTTCTTACACTTATTTACTGATTATCTATTTCTGTATTTATAAGTACAATTAGTATTTTAATCTGAATTATACCTAAAATGATGCTAATTCTAAGAAGTATGTCAGTGATGGGGGAGATATTGTTGATTAACTTTTTTTAGCATGGGGTATTTTTCTTCTTTTATTGCCTCAAATTCTTTGACTGAATGTTTTACATTGTAAATTTCATGCTATTTGATATTGCTCTTCTGTGTTTTAATTTTCTTTGTACCTATAGCCAAATCACCATTAAATCTCTGTCTTTCTTTATATTATCTACTGAATCTTACTTTTTCAATTCTGTTTTTAAAATAAATGTTTTACTTCTTCCTCAGCTTCTCTTGTTTAGGATTTTGCAATTTCTGTTATGTTTCTGTCTGTCTCTTTGCCTTCCACAAATATACATTTTTTTTGCTAGAACATATGCATTATATACCCAGGCATGTTCATTTTACACAGGATTGCTAGTAGCAATGAATCATGATTTTAATTAGCAGTTGTGTATTTGGCACAGTTTGCCAGGAAAGTGAAAATGCAATATTTCTAATCTCAAAAAATCTTTGAACTGGGTAATCCTCACCTCTTTTTATAGGTGAACAAGTGAGTCTCCAATACCTCTCCCTTGTTTAAGGTATCATGATTCACTTGAGGAAAGGGTAAGTTTCTAATCACATCTGCTTAGTTTCAGGCTTATATTTTTTCTAAGATGTCACCACTCACTTTACTTCAATGCATTTTGTGTTATGAAAGCTCCCACTTTTAAGGCTTTTCAACTCGAGTATAAGCTTTTTGAGGTCTCTTAGATCTTTTACTTCTTCCAAGAGCAAATTGCCTTAGCAGGTAATCAATATTGAACAACGGGTTGAATTTTTGTGTCACTATTGCTCAAAATAAGAATAGGCAGGGAGAGAGTGTATTCAACATAGATAGGCAGCACAGTTATTTTGCTCCAAAATTATACTCATTGGACAATGGTCTGTTGATGAGAGAAAATAGCTCTAGAAAAATGAGCAAGTAACAGTAAGATCATTTTCTTCTTGAAAATATCCTCAGTTCAATAATACCTGAACATTATGTTTTACTGATATTTTCTGAAAAGTCAGGAAATAGTAAGGTTGTTTTAAAATGAATCCAGTGAGCTTTCAGTCTTCACTGTAGTCAAGGCTACAGTCATAAAATAGAAGAATCCATAAAAGTATCAAACTATTCAAATTGAAAAGAAGTTCTGAATCCTAGACACACACACACACACACACACACACACACACACGTGCACACGATTGGGGGAACAGTGAAATAACTTTGATGAAAGGAAAAGATTTGTATTCTGGATCATTCTATCTATTCTGTGTGCCTCACATACTTTCATTGTATGATTGTTCAAACCTTTCCTTCACTTTAGTTAAGAGAATCTGGCATTTTCATTAGGATGTGTAACTTTTCTATCTCTGGTTGTGACTGGATTAGCAAAATTAGATAAAATACAAGTGAAATAGACATAAACTCAGAGAAAATAGAGATATTTTAAAGAATTTATGTTTTCCTTACTTCTTGTGTTGGAAATGAAAATTTGTAATAGCAGTCATAGAACCCTCATAAATGAGGGGAGGATGATTGCATGTTAAACAGATGTTATAAACAACGGCTTTTAAATATGGCCATGTCACTTAGTCCACACTCTTTACTGATGAGGAAATCTTGTTAAACAATAGCTTTTTAAAGCATTCAAATAAGCACTTCTCTGATGCAGAAAGCACAATTGAATTTGACATTTTAAGCTTTAGTTATGATTACTAGATGCAGTTGGTTGTGTGTAATATATTCAAGACAGCAAATTCTGTGAGAAAATCAATGATCTCTTAATTTTGACTGTCCTTGTTACTGAATCACTTCCCTGTATATTCCTTCAATATTTTATCATTTTGGTTCCCCCTTTCCTTTTGTACATATTTTAAAATAATAGTTATCTTGTTACATAATCTTTAAAATTAGATCATCAAGGGGCCAAGGATATAGCTCAGTGGCTCAGTGCATGCCTGACAAGTGTAAGGTCTTGGGTTCTATTTCCTGTACCCACAAAAAATAAATAAATAAAATTAGAACATCATATTACTGTTCCTATGACCACTGTAAGCAAACACTAATTATCTCTGTCAATATAAATGAATCAGCATTTCATTTATGAAATAAAATTCTATTTTGTCCTTTAAATTTCCTGAAGGATAAGACCGGAGCCTAAGAAACAGCGTTCTATTCCCAGATACCCATTTTTTGAAGCACTGTGATCAGGACCTGGGTGTTAAAGGAAAATAGGAAATGAACAGAGATTTAGAAAAACTCATAAAATGGTAAATAATGAAATTCTCAAAGAACAGACATAGAAAAAGTCAAAATCAATGTGAATTTTTTAAACTATTTTAAAGTAGTTCACAAACCAACAAGTGGCATATGTTCTTCCATTTTTAAGATAAATTATGAGGATTGATTTTTTAAAAGTATGTGGGCATTTATATAACCATGTATCAAAGCTTTGAAACATTCTGTTGTCTAGACTGCCTCTTACCACGTTGACAACCGTCACATCACCCTGTATGACTGCTCTCTTGTTCAGTTCATTTTATTTTCTCAGATATAATAGTTATTAGAGACCTTTTGCTATTTGGCTTTGTTCTTAGAGGAAACAAGAAATTAGGAGACTCACCGGATAAACCCAGATATGACAGGAGACAGATTTCTGTACCAGAGTGGCTTATTGGATCTGTTTCCATATTTGTTTTCTGGATTCAGTGGCTAACTTGGTTTCTAATCATGCTTTTGACCCCATTTCCAGACTGTTTGTGGTAAGGGGAGAAGAAAGGCCCTGCAGTAGGTAATTAAGTCTGCAAAAGCAGTACTGCTTACTTTTCATTGCAGCAGATAATCAGAGTGTTGTTGCTCAAGTGTAAAATGCAGAAATTAATGATCCTATATAATACAGATTAGGGCTTTCATTTTAAAAACTATCAGCTCAGAAGAACAAAGGTAGAAAAATCAGCATGGTATTTGAAATTTTAATATATAGCAAAGCTTGCAAATTTTGAAGGAAATTCTGACCATGAGACTAATAAAAATTTACATTATGCTTTAAGGTGATTTATTAGCTTAGAACTCAAATATATCATTGCCCCAGTGCACTTTTGAAGAGACAAATTAGACACATTTTTTCCATGTCTTTTAACTTGTAAGCTTGTCGTATTATTCATTCGGATCAAATGGAATAAATTAAAGCACTCAACATATTGATAGCCATGTAGTAGGTACTCAGTAAATACTATGATGCTTGAATTATTTTACTTAGAAAGGGTTACAGAGCAATATCCAAAAGCCATTACAATAGAATGTGTATATATTTAAAAAACATATAATGTCTTAAAATTTTTCACACACAATATTATTCTACCTAAAAGCTTTCTTTATTAATGCTCAACAGATTACAAAGCCTTGGGTGTAAATTTATAATGGATCCTTCATAAAAAGAAGTAGGTTTACAACAACACCACAATGATTGTTAATGCAATGTTTTCTTGACAACAGTGTATATATTTCAAGACATGTCCTAATACTTCTGCCTTAGATATATGTTAATATACTGATACACTTTAACAGCATCATTTTTATCAGTGATTATACCAACAGATTTTTTCTGTGTTCTTTCTTCAGATAATTTTGACTACCTCAAACACTTGTTTTAATATTTGTCTTGTTATTGGTTTTAATAAATTATTTTTCATTTGTCACCAGTAATAAACCAGTTAAACTAATGAGATACTAACCTTCCATTCTTTAACTACATATGGAGAACCTCAGACACAAGGTAAAAATGGCAATCTAATTTCCACACCAGTTCACACCAATATAAACTTGGAAGTCTGTCCTTTAACTTAGTTGCAACTAGATCATGTTCAATGAACCTTGGATCAGAAAAGATATTGTCAAAACACCTGACATACTATTTTCAAGGTTAAAATTAGAACTGGAACCACAAATACGATTCAGAATTAAATAGCATCACTTCCCATCAGCAGTTGGGAAAGCATTTGGTGTGTTGATCTGGCGCAGTTCTTGGCTTGTATTAGAAAAATTGCTAACACATGAAAAGTGGCATTTGTTGCATGTTGGTAACCATTCTAATCCATTTATAAAATATGCTTTGCACATTGTTTTCTAAACAGAGAAAAATGGAGCTTTGGCATGTAGCCTCCATCAGAGGTCTTGTGTTTTATATGAAAAGGGCTTGGTCTGAAGTAAGCCCAGAAGTTATGATAATGAATTCTATGACCAAGCACCTGTGCTTTGCAGTTCAATTATCACACAGGCAGAACTCACTAAAGCAGTTAGTGACTATTCCTTGCGGCAAACACAGTACTTTTAAGTAACATCTTACCTTCTAAGTTCTGTTAGTAACTGTAACACCGTTATCATCCACAACAGTATCAAACAGCTCTGTCTGCTCAGTATCTCACACTAACACTGTGAGACCACACAGCTCTTTGCTGCCTAATTGATCTCCTTTGTCCCCTATAAATTATGCAGGCAAGTTCTTCTTTTTATAGTTAACTACAAACTTAAAAGTACTCTGGATAAATACCAGCCAAAGTGATACAGTTATTAGTAGAATAACACAGCATTAGGCTACCTAGGTTGTCCGCCTATGTCTCTTCTTGTCATAGTGACAGGAAGTAAGTAACCCGGCCTGGTACCCATAGAAAGAAGTCCCAATAGTGCTGAAAATCAACAATTCCTGACATAGTTTCTTAGGGTTAGTTTTACAGTCTCAAAATTCTTGAAAAAAGTTTAGTTAAAATACTCCTGGTCAATAAGTTATTTCTTAATCAGTCCACAGATGTGAAACGATTGCTCATTCAAGCCCTTCTGCTGTGATTTGGATTTACAGTGTCCCCCAAGCTATCATGACCTCAGGGGCAGGAAAGGTGATTGTGTTATGGAAATGTCACAACTGACTCTGTGTTAGAGGCTTCGCCTAGTTAGGGACCAGTCAATGGGTGCTCCAACTAGGAAGGTGTATCTCCCACCCCAGCTTTTTTCTCTCTCTGCTTTTTGGCTTCCATCATTGAGCCCCTTTCCTGTGCCCAGGGCCTGCCACTATGCAATTGTTGTTTTTAAATCTGCTGAATGTAGAATGAAATTTCAAAAACTGTGAGCCCAAATAAATTCCTCCTGTAAGTTTCAGATGTTGGGGATTTTGTTCAAGCAATGCAGAAAGCAACTAAGCCCGTTGACAACAAGCCATAGAGGGGATCTGGGCTGGGCTGCTAGTCTCTGCAATGCGGATGAGTAACAGGCATCACGGCAACAGGAAATTCTAATCTCATGATAAAGAATATATGGAACAAAAAATAAACTCTATTTTACTCCTTTTCACTAATCATTTTGTGAAAATGAGACTAACATTGCAATTGCTGCCTTGTTCTTAATATCTACCCAAGACTCCTGCTTTCTATACAAAAGGATCCCAATAGGCAGAGTTGACTATTCCTATCTTGTGTATGACAGAGAGAAGATAAATGAGAGGGAAAACTATTTGGTTAATAAGAGTAAAAGCTCATATACTAAGGTTTATTTGGAAAAATGAGCAGATACAGAAAAAAGTGAAGCTCTGAAGAAGCAACAAGACGCAGTCAGGTGTGGGCACTTACAGTGTTCGTCACTGCCCTACGTACGAAGAGTGCCCTGAGCTGTGCTCTTTGTCTCTTATTAGCTATCCCTGGTAAACTTCTGATTCTTAGCCCACTGTCTCCTCATTCTTATCTCTCTTTGTGCTTTACTCTGTTTCACCCTATGAATTTATGTTAAACTTCAATAGTCTACTCTTCCCTTTCTAGGCCTTTAACCAAGATGAAGCTTTTGAATTAATTGCTCTTTGCTTTATGCAATTCAGCCAAATAACACCCTAGATTGGCCTCAGAATTCATTCCTGCATATCTGAGTGTGATAGAATACAATTGGGTTTATTATGTAATCAAATATATTATAGTTAACATAATTGAAATACTTTGGTTCTAAAGAATGAATAGATATTTAAACAGCTCAAATAATTATATCACACAGATATGACTATTTTTGTAAAAATTAAGTATTTAATGAAACTAATGTAACATATCAATATAGAAGAAATAATATTCAATGAAGTGTTTTAAAACAACTTAAAATGATTGTATGGTATCATATTTAGGATTTGAACTTCATCCTGCATAACAAAATCAACCTGACATGTACTAAATAATTAAATAAAAACATATCACAGAAAAGGTTGAAGAAATCAAAGACATGTTTACAATATTTTTAAATTATTAAAAGTTTATTTTGAATTAAAAATAAGCTAAAGAAATTAAGAATGAAAAAAGCATGGCAAGATTGACACATATTGTTATTCAATGTGGAAGGTTCTGTCCTATAAACTTCCATGTGTTACTGCATTTAATATTCATTTAATATACCTAGTAATGAAGGAAATACATATTATTATTCCTATTTTACAAGAGAAATAGAAAATATTGAGAAAGGTTAAATAATTGATTCATTAATACCTGTTTTCAGAGCCCATATTTCTCCCTACTGATGCAAAATCTTATGCATTTACCCCCCACATTGCACAGAGGCATTTGACATTTCAAACATTAACAACTTCTGATGTAAGAATAATGAAGGAAAAAATACACATGGCAGAAATGATGGGGGAAGTAAGCTTTTAGATACTACAAAGGGCTTATTTAAATTGATGAGAAATATCCAAAACTTTTAGCAAAAAAGAAAGGAGATATATATATATATATATATTTACATTTATATATATGAAAATTATTGAAAGAAATGTATTTTAATCTATTTAATTAATGGAATTGAATACAATCATTATTTAATTGTAGGCACTGTGAAACTGATATTTCATTCATTTTCTTAGGAAAGGTAATTTATCACATATAAAATTCATAACAGTGATCATAACGAAATTCAAGAGATACATGTTTTTAAGAAAAATGCTTAGCTAAGGCTTTCTAATGTAATAATTACAAGTATATAGAGATAAAATAAATAAACAATCAGATGAAAGAGCACAAGAACTAAGAACTACTGACAGTCAACTACTGAAAAAATCAAAGATTTTTACTACCCATAAATTATACTTCTTTATAATTTTGGAAAGTGACTGATGATTCCTTTAAAATACTTCACCCCAAAAGAAGCAAACTTGTGAACTTTGTGTAAGATGGTGAAACGCTGTTTTCGCTCCTTTTGGACGTGTCTTCGTGCTGCCGTCAGCACGCACCCTTTGCATTTACAGTAATGAAACCTGGGTAACTGGTCCCTTACTGTGGTGGATCTGTGAACTGTTTGCTTCCTTACCCTTTTCTTGATTTTCTTGCCGCTTCTATTTGGAAAATGTAATCTCCACAAAATAATAGGGCAGACAGCAGTTGAATAGAAGGGCTGCATATTGAAAGGTCTCATCCAAAATCAGTTAACCACTGGATACCAAATGGCAATAAGAGAAGCCCAGGTGCCAAGTGGTTTTGGAACTGTAGTTTCTCATAAACTCCAGTGCATCAGAGAAGAGATCCAGGCAGTGGTGACAGAAGGAAATTACACCTTGGTGCTGTAAAAGTCACAGGATGAATGCTTATGGATATGGAAATTGGTCTAGGAGCAGAATATATCAACATGCCCTCTAACAAACATTAGGACAAAGAGATTTAATGAGCACCCAAGTGAACAGAGAATAGACCTAGAACAAACACTACATTGGGATGAGCATTTTCCCATTTAAGGAAGAGAAAGTACCTAACAATAGCCAAAATCAATAGCAGCTCTTGAAAGAAAATCTTCAAGACAAGGAAAAGGGCATGTAAATATTTTATTAATTTTTTTCAGTTCTAGACACTGAACACAGGATATTCACACTGAGTTATATCCTCAGCCTTATTTTTTTAAATTTTATTTTGAGTTGGGGTTTTGCTAAGTCACTAAATTACCAAGGTTGTGATCAAACTTGGGATCCTCCTGCCTCAGCCTCTCAGAACGCTGTAATTGCAGGCGTGTGCTGAAATTATGAGCATGCTTAGCTAAGGACACATTAACTAAAAAGCCTGTAGAATAGGAGAGCTCAGGAAAGGGATAGCAATCCAGGAGACAGGAAAGACCCATAACAAGGCATCTCTTTCTTACTGTGTTATAAAATTCAGACTGGTTATATCAAGAGTTGCACTTGAGAGCTACTATCCTTTTTGTTTGTGGGAGTTTTGTTGCTATTGTTTTTATTTTTGTCCTTTGTTTTTTGATACAAAGTCTCTTTATGTACTTCAAGGGAGTCTTAAACTTGCTATGTAACCTAGGTTGGCCTCAAATTTACAGTGGTCCTTCTGCCTCAGCCTCCCAAGGGCTGAAATTACAGGCACATGCCACCACTCTTGGTGAGACTCACATCTTTAAAGAAATGAAAATAATCTGCCTAAGAAGAGCTAAACTGGCTTTCCATTTGAATCTAAAATAAAGTTTTGACTTTGCCATGGTCAAGGGCATTCTGCTTTTGTCAGCAGAGAAAAATACATAGGAAGCTGAGCTCCAAGAAACTGTACAGACCTCAAACTCTACTGACATTTCTGGGAAAAACTGTTTAAATCCTGGCGTGTTGAGGAGATTCATGACAGCTACTAGCTGTATGTACCTTAACAATTGATTTTTAAATTTCCAGGTAGTTCAGGGTTAACAGGTCTTGTTATTCTTCAACATGGACTAGAAATGAATATGTTTCCATGTAATATTCTAAATTTTAAATACTCATAAATAAATTTAATATAGCCTCCAAACATATCTAAACTGGATGCAGCATTCTTATTTCATTCTGTTACTCCTATACAAGAGCAAAAAGATAAAGAGATGGAAAATATGATAGAAATTTAACTCAATTCAGCATGATAGTATGTACTCAATAGTAGGAAATCCAAAAAGAATTTAGTTTCCAACGATATAAATGTTATTTCTTTATTTTACAGCCCTTACATTATATTGGGCTTAAATGGAAGTCAGTATTTTAAATTCTATATGTGTGTGTTGTCTTATTTGATTATTATAAAAACCTGTCACAGACACTATATATACCCATTTTTACAAGTGAGAAAGCTTACATAATTAGCGTAGTAATGCTATAGAATTTGCTTAGATCTCATATTTTAAAAGTGGTAAATATGGCATTTGAATTTAGTCTTTTATGTAGAATGGGTGTTTCCAACTTCCTATTGAGAAATAATAAAGGAAAGAAAGAACAGAAGCAAAAGAAAATGTTGAAAAGATTACATGAGCTCTATTTAATATCAAATGACATCTTATTTATTAAGAAGAATTTTAAAAGGCAGAAAAGCTGAGATGCTAAAACATCAAAGATAAAAAGATTTTGAGTTTATAGAAAGTAAAATGAAAATATCAACCATTAGACTAGCATTAAAAATCTTAGTAAAGATGAAATTAATGCATGCTGATAATCAGTGAAGTGATGCTTTCTAAGTCAAATAAATTTAAATATAAAACTCTGTATTAACACTCATCTACTAACATAAACTATCTGCTTCTCTCTGAAAAGCAAAAAACATCAAAAAATTTCTTATGAATATACTCCAGTGAAAAAAGAAGTATAAATTCATAGACCCCCCACACACACACTAGGAGAGAGAAACAATTCCAGGAATATCAGAATACAACAGAACTGAAAACACTGTATCCAGATGAGCGCTAAGTAAAAGTCTTCACAAAGTTTGTTTCCAAAAAAAAAAGAATTTTATTCAAAACAGTGCAGCGTGTGAAGAAGAAAAAGCTGAAAAATTCCCCACAAGATGATAAAGATGGTATAATTTTATCAATTAAAAGAAAAAAAATTAAAAATACCATGAAAAATGTTGTTCAATAAAAACAAGGCATAAGTTCTCACTGAATGAAAATGTGGCAGTATAAGAAGCAATTAGGGTTCACTAGTAAAATAATTCCACTTGAAGCACATATATTTCTTTTGTATTTTAAAATTAAAAAAGAATAAAAATGATACAGAATTTCAAAACAAAATAATAGGAGGTTGACAATCGTTAATATATTGCACATTGTTATCTTCAAAGTAGTTGTTCATACTACAAGATATAGGTATGAAAAAATGATCAAATAATCAAACAATGAAAGCACATTCTTTTTTAAGCAACAAATGTACAAAAAACAATTAAATATATTCAGGGTAGATTCAACAGTTGTATTGGTCAGTGAAAAATAATATTTATATATTGACTGTGGTTAATGAAATAAAATAGGTTTATATATACTGTTAATATCATGAAATAAATTAGATAAAGACACACATTATTTAGTTAACAATTGTGGAAACAGTTTAATGGTTATAAAGAACATACATTTTTTAAGACTGAAAAATAAAGAGCAATTTACTCTGAGTTGGAGTGATGACTTCCAGAAGAACTAGATAAATGAAAAAAATTATTAACATATGCTTCCAACACAGTCTTTGGCGAGGTAGTAATAGAAGCTTTACTTTCCACATATACCTTATGAATTTTAGTTGGGGTTGTAACGTGCATCTGATACTGTTACAAGTAAATTATCTTTTTTAAAAGATCAGCCCTGTGCCCCCACTGCCCCACCACCCTGTGGCCCACCCTTGGAACACAGGACCTCCAGCAGCACACAGGGCCAGGCCAGGCTGCACCACTTCTGTGCCCCTGCTGTGTGCTGCCCTTGGGGGATCCTCCCACTTCCTGGTCCTAGGATTTCTGTTGATCTTGGGCTCCCACCTCTTCTCCCAGAACTTTGGACTGCAGTGGATTAGCCATGCTGGGTTGATGGAAGACTCAGTAACCCCTCATCCAACTCAGAGAAATTAATTTTTTTTTTGTTCCAGGGATCAAACTCATGACCTATTACTTGCCAGGCAGGCACTTATATTGTTGAGCTAAATCCCAGGCCACATCTCTCCCTCATCCAAAGAGAAGACCTCAGCAGGCATCTGTCAGTGTGGTGAGTTTGCCCCCAAAATAGGAATAGTTGGCCACCTTCAGTGGGTAAACAGGAGCAGTAGCAAAGCTCCCTCCAGAAATAGGACTTTGGTGAGCTTGTCAAGAGTGTGGGTGAGTCCTTCCTCTACCCAAAGACCATAAGGTAGGTTAAGGAGTGTGCCAATAAGGCCACCTTCAACCTATGAAAAACTAAAAGGGCTTATGAAATACCCAGTGACACAGTATGATCCCCAGCCAAGACAAACACTATAAATAGGAGATTTGGGGACCTGGAACAATGTGAAGACATAGCAACAGGGGGAACAAAAGGGTTCATTTACATCAATACTCCTAAACTTTCTCAGCCTGGGAAGAATATAGGACTCACCTAACAGGCCTTGCAGGAGGAATTCAGGTGACTGGTCCACCTCTTCATTGTGGTACCCAGCAGTTGGACAAACATCAATCACACAGTAGGAACCTAAGATACACACTACCAACAGTTGAGACTGCTGGGATTGACAGACCAAATATTAGCCTGAAAGGTGAAAATGAAAAAATGAAAAAGCAAAATGCAATCTCAAACATCTAGTCTATCAGGAGCAAGTACAGGAGACATTGAAATAGAGGACTTTAAAAGTCATACACCTGAAATTTATGAAAAGATATCAAGTGAAATAAAGAAAAAAAATCCATGAGGCTATAGAGGAAATAAAATTAGAAATAGTTTCTCATGTAAAGACATAAATAACCTTAGTAAAGGAGTTGCTCAGCATAGCTAGAGAATAAATAGATAAAACAAAGTTCAGGAGCATGGGAAACTGATTGAAACCCTGAATGAACAATATAGAAAACAAGCACAATCCATGAAACAAAGAAATATTCAAGAAACAAAATAATCTACTGCAAGCTAGAGAAAAATGTTTAAATGTAATTGAGGATAGAATTTTGGACCTTGAAGACAGGATCACAAATAGTTATCATGAAAGGATAGAACTTTTAAAAATAAAAAAGAAGCATAAAATAACAAAGAAGCATAAAATAACAATTCAGAAGCTTCAAGATGATGCCAAGATAAATAATATAAGATTGATAGGCATCAGTGAAGATGCAGGAATCAACACAAATGGCATTGGTAAACTCTTTACAGAAGTAATAACAGAAAATTTCCCAAATATGGGGAAAAAAAATCTGATATACAGATAAGTGAGGCATAAAGTATGCCAAACAGTCACAACCAACATAAATCCACACACAGGCATATAATAATTAAGATCCCAGACATGAAGCATAGAAAAAAAATACAAAAAGCTGTTAGAGAAAAGACACAACTCACCTATCAAGGAAATCCCATTAAAATCATGGCAGTATAAACCGTCAGTCAAGTATAAACCGTCAAGTCAAGACAAGCTTGGAGTGAGGTGTTTCAAGCCCAGAAAGAAAACAACTTTCAACCCAGATTGATGTACTCAACAAAACTGTCTTTCAAATTTAATGGAGAAGCAAGATACTTTCATGACAAAAAACAATTGAAGAAATTCATGTCCACCAAACCAACCTTAGAAAGAGTACTGAAAGACATACTAGATAGAGATAAAAATGACCATGATCTCCAGAAGAATAGCAGAAAGAAACCACCAGACAGGGCAAGCAATTGAACAAGGGAGAATAACAAAAAACCAACAACAGGAACATAACAAAGTTAAGCCAGTACATAACAGTTATATCCATCAATGAAAATGGCCTCAATTCATGTATTAAAAGAAATAGGTTGACAGAATGGATCAAGAAACAGACCCCACAACATGTGTATACAAGAAACACATCTGACTCTAAAGAAACTCATAGATTAAAAGCTAAAGGAAGGAAAAAAATATTACATGCAACAGAAACCCAGAATAAAGCAAGGGTAGCTATTCTGTTTGCAGACAATGTGAACTTCAAACCAAAAATGATTAAAAGAGATAAAGAAGGTCACTACATACTTGTTAGTGGAAAAATTTAAGAGGAAGAACTAACAATTATATATGCACAAAATACAGGAGCACCCAACTATATAAGACAGATACTGTTGGACATGAAAAACCAAATACACAAGAACACAATTATAACAGGGGACCTTAACAGCCCACTGTCACAGAGAGATAGATCAACTAGACAAAAAGTGAGCAAAGGAATAATAGAACTGAATCATACCTGTGAGCAACTGGACTTAGTTGATGTTTACAGAGTGTTCCACGCAGCCACATCAGAATATATATATACTTCTCAGCTACACATGGGACGTTCTCCAAAATAGACCACATATTAACCCATAAAATACTCTTTTTTTTCATTTTAAAGAGGGTAAAATTAAAGACAACAAAACAACACAAGAAAGCAATATGAGAGACGTACATTTCAAAGCAAGACAATCAGAGATCTTCACTATCTATCATATTGTCTCTTGTTTTCTTCCAAATAATTGTCCATACCTTCACATGTAGAGAATTCACTTGAAACAACATAGTATGGAACTGATCTGAACAGGATGAGGAAGGTGTTTTAGGTCTTTAAGACCAGACAAGAAGGAAGACAAGAATGACTATCATAGTGTCTCTCATTCTCTTCAAAGTAGCTATCCATACCTTCATGTATGCTGAACTTAAACAAAACAAAACAAAACAAGCTAAAATCACTCTGATCAAAGAATGATAGTATTGCTGGATTTCACATCCTGATGCTACAGAATCAGCACTGGGTACTGTAGTGTCTCTTTTTCTTCAAAGTAGTTGTTCATTTCATTTGAATTATATAATTAGTTCTCATAAACTGTTTATAAGTTCTATGCATGCATGAATCTCTACATGTATATTTATCCTTTCTGTATTAGAGGGTAAAACAAAACAAAGCAAGACAAAACAAAACAAATTCCTAGAAAAACATGAAATGAAACAATCATATAAAATGGCAATACAAGGTGATCTACAATGGTTACTATGATGTCTCAGCAGTATGTAACAATATTAATAAAAACAAAACATTGGAGACATTATAAGACTTCAAAAGCAGGTAATAATCAAACCAGAGTGGGTATCCTAGTGAATCTTGTCATCTTCAGTGTAGTTGCCTGTACTCTTTGACTTGATACTATTAATCATAACAGATTTGAATAAAATCAGTCAATACAATACAGCAATCTAACAAACCAGATTTAAATAAGATCAGTCATAATAAGGCAATGTAAGTTACACTGGGCTTCAGATTAAGTTAATAGGAAATTAAGAATGACTGCCATAATACATCCTGCTATTTTGGGGATATCTGCCTGTGTCCTCAAATCTAGTGCAGGTAGACAAACAATATAATCCATCTAAACAGAGTGGTGAGAATAATGTAGATTCTAAATCCTGTTACAATATTAACAATATCCTCTGCCTTCCTTTTTAAGACAATTCCTCCTCTTTCACTCCCACAGGGTGCACTGCAGGTAAATAGTTTACCCTAACTGGTTGTGAACCTTCTGACTGTTGGGCTTGATCTCAAGTTGTATTCCTTTGCCTATAAAAGCCTCAAGGATTTCCTTCATTATAGCTGAGTAGCATTGTTTTCTCATATTTAACTTTCTGTCCATAAACCGTCTTTCAGTTTAATTATGTTTTTAATACAGAGCATCTCTAAGGACCCTGTCTCCTGATCTACTCTGCCTATGTTTCTATTTGTTCGTATATCAAAGCCATCTATGTTAGAGATTACAGCCAACCTTCTCTGCCTCATTTCTGCTATGTTATTTTTCTGCCATTGGTTGCCTGTTTTTTCTTTTTCATTCTACACTCTGCCCCATTCACTGAGGCCTCTCTGCTTTTGTTCCTGAAATTCTTGTTTTTTTTTCTCTCTCTCTAAAATGTCCTTCAGTATTTTTTGTAGGGTTCGATTTGTGGCCACAAATTCTCCCAGTTCCTCTTTGTCACGGAAGCATCTTGTTTCTCCATTAATTTCTAGAGACAGTTTTTCAGAGTACATAAATCTGGGCTGGAGGGTATTTTCTTTCAGGGTTTAGATTACCTTTCTCCAAGCTCTTCTTGATTTGATGGTTTGTGTTGAGAAGTCTGCTGTGATTTTGATGGGTTTTCTTTTATAGGTGTTCTGTTTATTTTCTCTGAGAGCTTTTAAAATTCTGTTCTTATATTAAATTTCTGGGATCTTGATTATTGTGTCTGGGTGTAGCTCCGTTGTGGTTGTAAGTGGCTGGAGTTCTGTATGCTTCATACATCTGAATATCATTTACTGTTGTTATGCTTGGGACGTTTTCCTTAATTATTTCTGTGAATAGCATTTGCAATTCCTTTGTTTGGACTCCTGCTTCTTCATTCATATTTTTTATTCTAAGGTTATAGATCCTCCTGTTGTCTTTTAGTCTTTGTATTGTTACTGCCTGTTTCCTTGTTGTTTTTAAGAGATCTTTCCTTTCATGATCACACATTGCAAACCTGTTTTCAAGTTTTGATAGTCTATCCTTAGTTTCTTTCAAGCAGTTTTGCCAGCTTTCAATGGAGTATTTAGTCTCCTGGTAATCTCTTTGAATCTACTTCATGTATTCTAGATTTTCTTTATGTTTTTCATTGAATCTTTCTCTCCTTCTTTTGTGTTCCTCCATTCTCCCATCTGTGTCTTCTTGAGAGGTGCTTAGAATCTCTTTTATTAATCTACTTACATCTTGCTTAACTTGAATTAATATTTCAGTTTTGAGCTCGTCTCCAAGGTCCCGAAGATATCTCTTTATGTCCACTGATGCTGTGTTTGATTTTGCATGTTTGCTGCCCTCAATCTCTTTTGTATTTATGTCTCCTGTATCAATATTATCAGGGTTAGGGGATGGGGACTTTTTCTTACTTCTTTCTCTCATCATGTTTTGGATTCCTTCCATACAAGTGTATAGTGTAGTTCTCAGCCCCTTTCCTTGTTGGTTATGGTTCTTCTGGAGCACACAGGCTAGGGGTTTCTGCCTTCTCCAGTCCACTGTCAGCCACAGAAGCGCAGGCAGGGGCAATGTATCTTGGCCCCTCCCCTCCAGGCCAACCAACCTTCAGGGTCTTTCACTGTGTCAGTATGTGCTGCATGTATGGAAGTGGCTCGGGACGACTTATTGGGTCCTGGTCAGGGGTGGGGTCCAGGCCAAGCAGATCCCACCAATCTGCTCTGGGAGGGGAGCAATTAACTGAAGTCACTGACGTTTCCAGTTCAGCCCATCCAGCCTGATTCCAACATGTCATCCAGTTGGTTGCCCCTTTCCTGTGGGAGGGTCTTATTCCTAGCACTCACTGAGGGTTAATGCTAGTCCCTCTCTGACTCAGTTCTCTGCTGGGCCCCCGGACCTCCAACTTCAGCACAGCTGTGGCATGAGTTCACGGTGCCTCTGGGAGAGTTTTGCATGGATCGGGTCAGCTCCATGTGCGTGGCCACTCAAACCAGTCACATTGGTGCCGGTTCAGGCCAGTCTTGGGCTCAAATTCAGGCAGCTTGGCTGGAGCACCATGATCACTGATCTTAGCTTCTCTAATGGTAGCCCTGGGACTTTGTATTTGAGCAGCTTGTTTCCCTTCAGTTTCTTCCTGGGTTGAGAGAATCTATCTCCCTCTGTCCAGACCTCTCCAGGATGTTTTATTCTGGCATCTGAGCTGTCTCTCTGATATGCTCCATATCCTGCTGCTTACTGGTCCCCATCTTTACCTCCTCCCATAAAACATTCTTAAGTAAATTCAAAGGTATTGAAATTATCCCTTGCATATTATCTGACCATATTGCACTGAAATGGGAAATTAATGGCAAGAAATTGCAAAACTTGCATAAATACATGGAAATTAAATAACAGCCTTCTGAACAAACAATCGGTTATAGGGGAAATCAAAGAAGAAATACAACAAAACTTACACTTCAATGAAAATGTGGATACAACATACCATAATCTGTGGGATGCAGTGAAAGTGGTCTTAAGAGGGAAATATATAGCAACAACTTTTCATGTCAAGCAAACAGAATGAGCACAAATAAACAACCTAATGGTACATCTCAAGCTTCTAGGAAAATAACAGCAAGTAAAATCCAAAGTTCATAGAAGAGAGGAAATTGTAAAGATCAGAGCAGAAATTAATGCAATTGAAACTAAAAAAATACAAAGAATTAATTAATAATAGGCTGGTTTTTTGAGAGAATAAAACAAAATTGATAAACCTGTAGCCAACATTATCAAGAAAAAGAAAGAAAAACTCAATTTCACACAAGAAGGACTAAAACGAGAGAAATTACTACAGATCCCATGGAAACGCAAAAGATCATGAACATGTACTATGAAAATCTCTATTCATAAGGTGGAAAATACAGAGGAAATTGACATATTTCTAGAAACACATGAACTACCAAAGCTCAATCAAGAAAATATAGCAATTCTGAATAACCCTGTATTAGCTATTGAAATTGAAAACATGAGTAAAAAAGCTTACCAATAAAGAGAAGCCCAGGTCCTGATGGCTTCACAGCTAAATTCTACAAGAAATTCAGAGAAGATTTAATGCCAATACTCCTTAAATTCTTCAATGAAATTGAAAGAGAATCAATCCTCCCTAATTCATTCCTGGAGACAACTATTATGCTGATATCAGAACCAGAGAAAGACCCAACCAAATAGAAGAACGATAGGCCAACTATAGGCTAATGAACATTGATGCAAAGATTCTCAATAAAATACTGGCCATTAGAATGCAACAAATCATGAAGAATGTTATACATCACGACCAAGTAGAATTTTTTTCAGCAATGAAGGTATGATTTAATATATGCAAATCAATAAATGTAATATACCACATCAACAGAGCTCAAAACACACACACAGATGGTCATCTCAATAAATGCAGAAAAGCTTTTGATAAAGTCCAACACTGTTCATGACAAAAGCACTACAGAAACTCAGAATAAATGGTATCTACCTCAATCTCATAAAGGCCATGTATGAAAAATCAACAGCCAACATTATACCAAATGGACAAAAACTGAATGCTTTCACTCTAAAATCAGGAACAAGACAAGGATGTCCACTAACACCACTCCCATTCAATATAGTTCTGGAAATATTAGGCAGAGCAATTAGACAAGAGAGACAAACAAAAGAAATAAAATTAGGAAAGGAAGAAGTTAAATTATCATGATTTGCAGATGACATGATACATATATAGAAGACCCAAAATCTCCATTAAAAGACAAATAGAGTTAATAAACAAATTCAGCAGTGTAGCTGGATGCAGTAAAAAATTGATAACATTTCTGTACACAGTGAAAAAACTCAGAGAGAGAAATTATGGAAATATCACCTTTCACGATAGCATCTAAAAAAAGCGAGATACTTAGGAATCAACCTAACCATGAATGTAAAAGACTTACATGCTGAAAATAATATTACTCTAAAAAAGCAGATTGAAGAGTATATAAGAAAATGGAAGGAGATTCCTTGCTCATGGTTAGGAAGAATGAACATTGTGAAAATGGCCATACTCCCAAAACTGTTGTACAGATTCAATGCAGTCCCATTCAAAATACCATTAACATACCTTACAGATATGAGAAAACATACTTAGAGAAAACATTACTAAAATTCATTTGGAAACAGAAGGAACCTAGAATAGTAAAGGTGATACTGGGCAACAAAGGCAAGGCAAGAGGTACCTCAATTCCTGACTTGAAACTATACTACAAAGTTACAGTGATAAAATCAGCATGGTACTGGCAAAAAAATAAATCTGAGGAGCAGTGGGACAGATTAGAAGATGCAAACACAACTACAAAGGCACCCAGCCACCTGATATTTGACAATGGTGCTAAACATGTTCACTGGAAGGATAGCCTCTTTAATAAATGGTATTGGAAAAATTGGCTCTCCACTTGCCAAAGACCTATGCCTAGACCATTGCCTAGACCTATGTCTATCATCATGCACTAAAGTCAAAATGCATTGAAGATCTACATATTAAAACATAAACACTAAATCTACTGGATGACAAGGTAGGTAGAAATGTTGGAGCCATAGCGGTGAGGCAGAGAATTCATGAACAAGAATCAAACTGCATAGGAAGTACTTAAAAAATCCACAACTAGGATCTAATCTTATTCTAAAATTTTTTGCACTTAAAAAGAAATCACCAACAAAGTGAAAAGAAAACCCAAAGAATGGGAAAGAATTTTAGCCAGCAATCCCTCAGACAAAGGACTTATATCCAGAACATATTAAGAACTGAAAAACATCAAACCCCCAAATTCAAAGACCCTCTCAAAAAATGGGCATCTGAGATGAGCATACAGTTCTAAGATGAAGATATACAAATGGCAAATAAACACTTGAAGAAACGTTCACCATCACTGGGTCATTTCACTCCAGAAAGAATAACTGCCATAATCTCACTCTGGAAATAATAGCTGCCATCAAGAAATCAACTGATAACAAATGTTGGTGAGGTTGTGGAAAAAAGGAAACACTTCTTCACTGTTGGTGGGAATGTAGACTGGTGCACCCACTGTGGAAATTTGAATGGACATTCCTCAAAAAACTAGAATTGGAAGGTCTACTCAATCCAGCTATTCTCTTCTGGGGTATTTTCCCAGAAAAACTGAAAAAGTCATGCCACAGAGATATATGTGCACTCATGTTTATAGCAGCACAATTTGTAATAGCTAAGTCTTCAAAACAACCAAAATGCTCATCAACCCAGAGTGAGTGAAAAAGATGTGATATGTTTATATAACAGAATATTACTCGGCTATAAAATGGATAGTCTTGAGGCCTTTATAGGTAAATATAGGCAACTTGAGACTATCCTAGTAAGTGAAATAAATAAGACTCACATTAGGAAATATCTCATTGCCTCTCTCGTGTAAAAAGTAAAACAAACAAACAAACAAAAAAGAAGGAGTAATAAGATCCAAAATGTATACTAGATTTTGCCAAAATGAAAGGGAAGGAAAATCCAAAGGATATAACTGTATGTGCAAAGGTGTAACATACATAACCACATTACTAAATTTTTGTTGGATCATAGAACAGAATGGTTTGTACTATCATTGTTTGATTGTCTACTTTTTAGGCTTTGATTTTATAACTTGAACAACTATTTCTAAAATGGCAATTTTTAATTTATCAACTAGTGATTTCTTATTGTTAATATTTTTAAAATTCTGTATTATTTCTATTTTTTTCTATTTTCTTTTTTCTTTAAGTAAAAAAAAGATAAGCCAAGTGCTCTGAAAACTTTAAATGAAATATATATTTAGAAATCTTAGGAAAGATAAATGTATGCCAGGTTTCTTTTTTGAAGAATGATTTTTCTCTGCTATATATCAATAGTTTAAAAACACTCAAAACATGTACACACACGTATCTGTAGTCATGATTATTCTCCTATCTGCGCAGGAAGAGTGTTTGATGGGAGGCTATATTGATGGTGCCCCTCAAAACCCAAGCCATAAACAACTCGAAGAGCAGATCATATGAGCTAACTTTACACTTTTCATTCCAGGTTATATGGATTCATGGAATTAAAATCCAGGCTGAGTGATGTCAGTAATTAACTCAGAGTCTTCACATAGCTCTCTGAGAGACAGCAGGAGACACTGCTCCTAGCATTAGTGATGAGAAAACAAATTAATACACTACGGATTATTTTTTTTCTGGAAAGGAAGCAGAAGGTCAGAGTAACACAGCTGGTGTATGACTTATACTTAGCACTGTGATTTTATAAGTGTTCTTTATTTGTGTTAGTTTAGTGATTAAATTCATAAACGGTAGAACCCAAATAGATGCATTTGAGTACTGACTCTGTAAGTATATCACTGTGTGACTTTGGACAAACTAAAAATGTTTCTCTTAACTCATCAATATCATCATATATAATGTGGAGGTGATATTTGTGGACTCCATTCTGGAATAGTATAAAAGCTTACTCAGAGACTGGTGCATTTTCTAATGGTTTATTTTTTATTATAATTGGTAAATTGTTGTATCATTCCTTTTACATTTGAGAAAGACTGAAACTAAATACATAAATTTTTCTTGTGCTGCACAGTAAAACCAATATTCAAAATTAAACTGTAGAGCTTTGGCTCATATATCTCAAATGATGGTTTTTGAGAACAATCTTTGAAAAATAAAAGAAACACCCATATTAAGCCCTGTTGACCTAAAGTCCTAAGAAAATAAGTATATCTGCATAACTGAATTACTCAATAGCCAATTTTTCACCCTAGTGATGCAGCCTTCTTTAGGTTTTCATTCTTTGTTAGTTACTATTTAATATATTTGATTCATTAGAATTTGAGCTTCTCATTATTTCTATTAATTATTGCACAGAATAAACACACCTTGAAGAGCTAGTAGTGCTACCATCATTTGGTCATTCACTCAATGGCACTAGCCTGTGTTTGAGTGTTTGCATCTGTAATTGTGTTGTCTCTTGATCTCCTCTTCTGTCTACTATGGCAGCCTTCATGGGTCCCTCCTGGCAGTGGGCATGAGGACAACAGTGTCATTTCCTAGTAGTTTTTATCCTAATTCTGTAGAATTATCAGAAATAAATATATATAGTCAAGCTGATTATTATCACTCATGCCACCAGAATAATCAAACAAAAAATAATGAAACATATTTCAACACTAGTAATTTAATATGTATTTGTGTTTGATAGCCCACCTGAATTTGCTTTCAACCTTATTTTATTTTGATGGAATAAGCTGTCCCATATTGTGCCTCATGTTACAATTCCATTCCAAAATATTAATGAGCCTGAAATAGTTTCATTTACAATACAAACTGTTCTCCATAATTATCACTAGGCTTTTCTTCAATAAACTTGGACCTACATAATATTATTATGTTTCACATTCTAATGTCTTATTTATTTTTATGCAACTCTAATACTGCCCCCTCACATGAAACTATATTATTTGTTCCTCATTAGCTCTTTCTTTTGAAAACTAATTATTTACCCTCTATACTATCTTCTGTTTTTCTGCTAACTGAAATCTCCTTTTTAAATTTTTTTAATCTTCCAGGAAGTCTGCTTATTTTAACCTCACCTGATTTTTGTCTTTTGTATGTGATTATGGATTATTTATACTACTTTTGCTTTCTAACAAAATATTTTCTTTTCACTCTTTTGCCTTTTGATATGTACATTATCTATCTTTTTAAAAATGAGATGAATTACTAATTGCCACCATATTTTCTCTTTCATATTATCTCCTTTGAACAAGATGTACATTAAATTTTACAATCTTTGTGTGTGTTATTATTCAGTGAATGATAGAGGAACTTGAAAGAAAGTGAAAATGGTAGACTTTATATATATTTTTACTTGACTCTTACTCAGGTATTTGAAAATAGTTTATAAATATTAGAGCTGGAACAAATATTACAAATCATCAGGCCTAATCTTCTCTTTTTATAATTAAGGACACTTAAGCCTAGAAAAGTTAATAAATTCACATAAGGTCCAAAAGTGAACTGATAAAAGTCTGAGGACTTGATCATTGAATTTTCATTGGCTTTGGAGCTGTATAACGGTTGTCATCCCATAAAGAGTCTACTTTACCAGTCCACAGACCATGCCTGAGGTTTGAGTGAACTACAATGACCTTGTTTCACATTTGTGCTAGAACAAGGAGATGTAAGTGTCTAACCAAGGTAGCAGAACCAGTCCGCAAGAAGTCAAGATAGAACAGGGCTCTACTGTGTTCTACATCTCAGTGTTACCTACTAAGCTATTCTGCATTTTTGGGAACAAATTCTATCTTCCCTAGAGGCTAAATAACTCCCTAATGATAATTTAGTCACTTAGGAGTCACATTAACACTGGGGCTCTGGGATGTCATTAGCTTGAAATAAAGTTTCTAGGCCATTGGTTACAATGATAGAACACTACATTAAATGAGCCCCTAGTGGCCCAAAAGAACTAATCTGCCTTCCTTTAAGTTAAACTTGCTGCAAAAAATAGAGATGTTCCCAACATCTCCTTTTCCCTACAGAACATTTCAACATTTTCTAAGGTTATCTGGCCAAGGAGAGCATTGTATAAAACTGTCTTTTTCTTGCCTTCAGAGATCTCATTTCTGGTTTTAGAGATTCTTCTATCCATTGCTCATCTCTCTAGTATATAATGCACCAGGAACCACAAATCATGATGTGATTTCCAGGTATTCATTTTGTTGCATCCCCAAAACTTGTACTACCTGGTTATGACTTTGATTTCTTAACCCCTAATATCTCCCTCCTTTGTTAAAAAATACATAAACAGTAATAATGTCATAGAAGTCTATACTATCTATATTTAATTTAGGGGCATGTCTTTGTTACTTTTCTCTCATTTCTGAGACAAAACATCTGACACCCAAAATTAGGGAGGGAAAATTTTATTTAGCTTACAGTTTTTGGAGGTTTCAGTCCGTTATCAGCCGGCTGTAAGGCATGGTGGTATGTCACCAGGACAACATGTCAAGGCAGCAGCCAGCTAAAGCAGCCAGAACAAAAGGGCGGGGGAGAGCAAGCCTCTTTTCCTCCCTTGTACTATATGCACACTACCCCCTTGCCCCCCTCAGGGCAAGTGTAACACTCAAATTCTGTGTCCTCCTCTTGCTCAGGATAAGGATATTTACAAATTAAAGTTCCTGGTTCCCTGCTGACTCTCTGAGTTAAACTTCTAAACTTCTCAAGTAGACACAATGTATCAACCATAACAATCCACTCCTTGTCAACTTGTCAACTAGATACATTTCTTTAAATCAGTTTCCAGACACAAATACATGTTTATAATTATGCCTAACATGTTATAACTATCCTGCATACAAATGGGAATGTACTAATTTCCTCACCAGAATAGAGGATGAATTTTTCTTGGATGAGGCTTGTTCTTATCATTTTACAACTTGAACATTGTAACACAGCTTAACAATTCATAAGAACCAGCATTGTTTGCCAACATTATATTACATTACACCATAACATTTTGTCCCTGCCCCTCAAAGACTCATGCACACCTCTATATGCAAAAGGCATTTAGTGCACCTGCAAGAGTTGCCAAAATCCTAACAGTTTCACCCTTGCTGAAAAGTCCAGGTCCCAAGTCTCCTCTGAGATGTAAGACAAGCTTGTAGCTGCAAGCTCCTGTACAAATGAAAATGAAGTTAAATACCTCCAACCTGCAACGGCACAAGATAGATTTTACCATTCCAAAAGTTGAAAATCAGAGGGTACACAGGATTGGGACAAAAGAATGTCCAGAACTTAGCAGGGCAAACATTAAGTCCTGCAGTTCCATGTCCAGCACCTGAAGCAATCTGTGGCAAATTGTGAGCCCCAAAGGGCTTGTATGACTCCACCCCTACAGCACTTCTAGTAGTTGTACCTCCCACAGCTTCTCTCGTAGGCCTGATTTGCTGCTTCCTTGCAGCTTTCCTTAGATGATTCACATTCCTGGCTTTTCCAAACCTCCGAGGTCTCCACTGCACTTCGTCACACTCACAGATTCACATCTGCCCTCAATAGTTGACTGCTTTGAAATTTCTTTGCCAGAATAATTAGTCCATCACCCTTAATCTTAGTTTCTGGCAAAATCTCTGGACATGAGCAAAACATAAAGAAACTTTTTTCCAAGCCGTAACACACATCACCTGGAGTCCAACAACCAATGCAGTTCTTCTGGAGAGCCCTGGAGAGCAGAAACCTCCCAAGCCTGGTCTTTACTGGTGGGATTTCTGCCAGCTTTCTGGTCTTCTGAACCCTGACCAGAATCTCCCATGCAAATCAGCCTAAGGTATTCCAGTGTTACTCCTTCAGGTGACATCTCAGAAACTTTCCAAACTCTTCCCACAAGCCATTACCAAATGCTCTTGAACCACACAGTCAGATAGTTACAGGAATGACTCCATGCCTTGTACCATATTCATTCTTAGTTACATTTCTCTTGTTGCTGACACCCAAAATTAGGGAAGGAAAGTTTTATTTAGAACATTTTTTTAATTTAATCTTTTATCAGATACTTTAAGCACCCCCTTGTAGCTATGAATAAATGGACATCTACAGCATGCATAATAATTTATATTAACTCCATAATATATTGTGCCACTATACTTTGATGCTAGCTGACTTATGAGTAGAACAGATTTCACACTGATACAGATGACTCATGAAATTAAGGCTTACACCTATGACTGCAGGAACAAGGAGTCAATGCTCTTCTTCATCTGTTAATTATGGTGATAAACTTGGACAAAGTATTTTCTATGCACCCACAAAAATAAAAATGCATTTGTAGATGCCAACTGTACCTGGTTTTAGAAGCCAGACAAGACAGGAAGAGAAGCATGAAGCATTGGTAAACATACATGTAGAAGAAAAATCAAAACAAAAGAATGGGAATAGGGGAGAATAAATGAACCACATCAAAGACAATGTGACATAGACCTAACATACTAGCTCCAGAGAGATTAATGAGGAGGTGTAAAGTGGGTCATCCTAAAATAAAGTTCTGATTGGATTCAATAATCCTTGTGATTATTTTGGGCCAGTTCTTTGGGCTATTTATCTATTACTTATTTATAGGTTTTACCATGGAAATATTTATGAGTGACATGAGTAAGAATCCTGGCTGGCTGTTTTATCTTTTACTTTCTACCTTTCCTACTTTTTCTTTTTCCTGTCTCTGATTCTGTCAGTGAATCCTCTCTTTTTAGCTCTCTTTCATTTTTTCTGCGTCTGCTTCACTTTTGGATTGCTTTATTTAAATCAATGGAGGCATAGTGGCAAATGAAAGCTGTCTCAAGGATACTCCATTTATTTAAAAAAATTAAGAGGTTTCTGCTCTGACCTTTATAATTTCCTCCCTTCTTTTAGCTTTGGGCTTGGCTTGCTCTTCTTTTTCTAGATGTTTGAGGTATAGCATCAGGTTGTTTATTTGTATTCATTCTGTTGTCCTGATGTGGGAACTCACTGCAATAAATTTTCCACTGAGGACTGCTTTCATTGGGTCCCACAGGTTCTTGTAAGATGTATTTGTATTTTTGTTGACTTGTACATATTGTTTAATTTCTTCTTTAATTTTCTCAGTGATGCACTGATTTCTCAGGAGTGTATTATTCAATTTCCAAGTGTTTGTGGAGTTTTTGGTGTTTCTTTTGTCATTAATTTCTAGTTTCATGGCGCTATGATCCAATAACATGCATGGGATAATTTCAATTCTTTTGCACTTACTTAAGCATGTTCTGTGGGCTAGTATATGTTCTATTTTAGAGAATGTTCCATGTGCTGCTGAGAAGAATGCATATTCTGATGTTGTTGGGTGGAGCACGATGTATATGTCCACCAAGTTCATTTGTTCACAAGTGTGATTCAGTCCTGTTATTTCTTTGCTGATTTTCTGTCTAGTTGATCTGTCTCTTTGTGTCAATGGGGTGCTAAGGTCTTCTGCTATAATTGTGTTATTGTTCATTTGATTTTTCATTTCTGTTAATATTTGTTTCTATAGCTAGGTGCTCCCAAATTTGGTGCATATATATTTAAGATTGTTATGTCTTCCTCTTGAAGTTTTCCCCTAACTAGTATGTAGTGACCTTCTTTATCTCTTTGGATGATTGTTGGTTTGAAGTTCACACTGTCTGCAAACAGGGTAGCTACCCCTGCTTTTGGGGGGGATCCTGTTGACTGAAGTATTGTTTTCCATCATTTGACTTTCAGTCTATGAGTTTCCTTTTGGATAGATAGGTTTCCTGTATGCAGCATATGGTTGAATGTAGTTTCTTGATCCATTGTGCAGTCTGTTTCTTTTAATTGGTGAATTGAGGAAATTTATATTAATGGTTATAACTGATATATCTATTTATCTATCTATCTATCTATCTATCTATATGTTTATTTTTGATACATTTTCTTTCTGCTGTTGCTTCATTACCTTTCCACTGTGTTTAACATTTTGTCTTGCTTAGTGGAGCTGGATACAAAATCAACACTCAAAAATTAATAACATTCCTATAAACTAACAACAAAATCACTGAGAGAGAAATAAATGAAGCACACCCTTCAAATAGCATCTAAAAAACTGAAATACTTAGGAATCAATCTAACAAAAGAAGTAAAAGATCCATTCAGGGAAAATTATAATACCCTGAAAAAAGAAATCAAAGAGGACCTCAGAAAATGGAAAGGCATCCCTTGTTCATGGATAGCAAGAACAAACATTGTGAAAATGGCCATTCTCCCAAAAATGTTATATGGATTTATTGCAATCCCAGTCAAAATACCAGTAGCATAACTCACAGATCTAGAGAAATCACTCCTAAAATTCATCTGAAACCAGAAGAGCCTTAGAATATCAAAGATAATTCTAAGCAACAAAGGCAAGGCAGGAGTCATTAAAACCCCTGACTTGAAGTTATACTACAAAGCTACTGTGATAAAATCAGCATGATACTGGAACAAAAACATTCTTGAACATCATTGGAATAGATTAGAAGATACAACTACAACTACAAACACATTCAGCCACCTTATCTTTGATAAAGGGAACAAACACGTCCACTAGAAGAAAGATAGTCTCTTCAATAAATGGTGTTGGAAAACTTGGCTCTTCATATGCTGAAGACTAAAACTAGACCCATGCCTATCACCATGTACTAAACTAAAGTCTAAATGGATCAAAGATCTAAATATGAAAACAGAAACACTAAATCTGTTGGAAGACAAAGTAAGTAAAAATCTTGAAGACATAGGGGTAGCTAGAGAACTCATGAACAAGAATCAATCTGCATGAGAAACACTTCCCAGATTCAATAACTGGGATCACATCTTATTAAAGCATTTTTGCGTGTTTAAAGAAATCTCCAGCATAGTGAAAAGAAAACCACAAATTGGGAAAAAATCTTAGTGAACAATCCCTTAGAAAAAGGACTTCTATCTAGAACATATAAAGAATCTTTAAAAAATCAGATCCCCAAAATTCAAAGACCCAATCCAAAAATGGACATCTGAGATGAATACACAGTTCTCAGATGAAGAAATACAAATGGCAAATAAATACATGAAAAAATGTTCAGCATCATTGATCATTAGAGAAATTCAAATTAAAACCACACTGAGATTCCATCTCACTCCAGAAAAAATGGGCAGGATAAAGAAATCTACCAACCATAATTGCTGGAGAGGCTGCAGGGAAAAAGGACTGTTGGTGGGAGTGCAGACTAGTGCAACCACTGTGGAGGTCAATCTGGAGTTACCTCAAAAAGCTGAGATTGGAAGGCCTATTTGACTCAGCTATTCCACTTTGAGCATATTCCCAGAATAACTGAAATCTTCATACCACAGTGATTTATGTGCACCCATGTTTATAGCAGCACAAGCCGTAATAGCCAGATCTTAGAAACAACCTAAATGCCCATCAACTGAGAAATGGACATAAAAGATATGGTATTTTTATACAATGGAGTACTACTCAGCTATAAAGAATGATCACACTGAGATATTTATAAGTAAATGGGTGCAACTTGAGACCATAATCATAAGTGAAATAAATCAAACTCACAGGTATAAATACCGTATTGTCTCCCTAGTGTAAAAAATGGTAACAGTACATAAGAAACAAAATACTCAGTAAATACAGGGAAAGGATAATAACTTGCTTAAAGGGGATATCTCAGGGAAAATGAGGAAAAAGAAAAAAGAAGGAAAAAATATCTAAAATTATATGAACACACTTAGGATAGCTAAGATGATTTTGTTACAAATTCTGTAAGTTCTTGGAACAAAATAGTTACCATTTGTAGGATTGGAATGATAATGTACGGTGTTCTGAGGAACTCTTGAAGATCATTATGTAAAATAACAACCCTTGTTAACGCTCATACAACCTTGTGTATTTTTTTTGTATACCAAGGATTGAAGTCAGGACCTCGTGCTTGCCAGGCAGGTGCTTATGCCGCTGAGCTAAATCCCCAGCCCACCACCTTGTGTTGAAGGCCTATATTGTCAGTGCTCTGGGCTCTTTGCTTTGTCTTTTTTGTTTCACATTTTTCTAGGAACTGTTTTTGTTTGATTTTTTTATGTTTTTCCCTGTAATATAGAAAGGATAGTTATACATGTAGAGGTTCATACATGAGTAGAACTTCTTCTAAACAGTTTATGAGAATCAATTATATAATGCATACTGAAATGAACAGCTGTTTTGAAGAAAAAGAGACATCATGGTATCCAGTGCTGATTCCATAGTGTCATGCTGTGAAATCCAGCAATACTATTATTCTTTGTTCAGAGTGATTTTAGTCTCTTTTGTTTTGTTTGATTTCAACATACATGAAGGTACAGACAGCTATTTTGAAGAGAATGAGAGACATTATGGCAGCCATTGTTGATTTCCCTACTGTCTGATTTTGAAGGCCTAAAATGCCTTTGCCATCCTGTTCTGATCAATTTTATACTATTTTGTTCTGTATGAATTCATTGTGTGTGAAGATATGGACAATTATTTAGAAGAAAACAAGGGACAATATGATAGCCCGTGATGATCTCCTGTTGTCTTGTTTTGTAATCTGTGTCTCTTAACATTTTTTTCTTCTGATCTGTTTTGTCTGTTTAATTTTATCCTCTGTATTATAAAATTTTAAAAAAAGTAATAGGATGCGTTGATCTTTTCCAATAAAAAGAGAGAAAAAAATGTCCAACCCAACATAATAGACTTTACAGCCTCATAAACCACAGTACCACCCAAGATGTTAACAAGCTGGCATGTTTTGAGCATCCAAAGATAGAGAGGAAACTGTGTTTACATGTTTGGCACAAAAACTAATGAGGAAAGTCAATTGGCCCTTTGTCTTGAGGGTCTGAAGCGCCGAGCTCTAATGTTTGGTTTCTTCGTTGGCACTTGTTCAAGTAATCACTCGTGGCCTGACAAAGCAGTACTTGTGTTTTATTAGTAGCCATGCTGAACCCCCCTGCTTGGGCTGTGTTGTCTCTCAATAGAGGGCTGTAGCAGAGGGCACACTTATTTGAAAACACTAAATCAGAGCATGATGATCTTTGCTCAACCAGAGCAACTCAGTGAACAGCAAAAAAATGTTCAGAGTCCTGTTCTTTTGTTTGGAGAGGGACAGAGGCAGTGGGGGCGGAGGGGGTAGAACCCAGTGCCTGTAGCTTAGTAATTTGGAAATGATAGCTACGTAACTCAGTTCATAAAGGAAATCTTTACCCCTTCTAATCGTGGATGCCACATTAACGTTTGAACCTGCCGTAATACATCACATGCCCCAAGTCATAAAGGTCTGGACTCAGTTTACCATGGAAAGAAATGTCAAGGTCTTTGTTTTTTGGATTTCTAAGGTGTCATGGAAAAAATAATCGTGTGACTCTGAAAGGAAGCTGAGCTTTTGTCTGCAAATGTAGTGAAGTAGAAAGGCAGGTAGGTAAATTATAGTGTTGGTAATGCTTCTCGTCAGGCTGTCTTACACTCTCCTTCCCACTATTCTTGGTCCCGTCCCGTGTGCCCTCTTTCCCTTGCTTCCTTCCGTCCTTCCTTCCTTCTTTTCTGCATCAGTTTAGATATAGAAATACTTTGGATCACCCCGGAATTTTTATCTGCACAACTGAACAAGGAAGTCTCCAAACATTTGGCTGCTAATTTCAAAGTTCTGAACCAGAATGAGAACTCCAAAATCTGGTTGCAAACAACATTTTTAAGTGACAGTTCTGGCAGTTTTACCTACAGATTCAGTAAAAATAAAACCTAGAACAGTTTGTTCTTAAACTATTTCTAGTACCAGTTCTGTGAAGAAAGCACTGAACTACACATAATTAAATTTATTTTTTTAAGTGACTGAAATTTTACATGTTCAAAATGAGAATTTGGGATAGGTTAAGATACATCCTTGCCTCTGCCAAATCCTTGAAGTTCTCCCTGGCTGGATGCCTCAATCAGATCTTTTTTATGAAGGATGCAAGTGTACATTCTCAGTGCAGTCACTGCCACTGAGTAAGTCTGAGTGAAGTCTATGCTGAAAAAATGAAAAAATGCTAAGTGAGGCTTATTATTCAGGCAAGCACATGATGAAAAGTTAAAAGTGTAGAATATACAGAATTTATTTAACTAGTGTCCAATGTTTTTGAGTAGTATGTCCAATATGCATTTTCTTAACCAATTACTACTTAAATGTTTAGTTTCCAAGATAAAGAGGATGCTGACTTCAGAAAAGTATTAGTTTTAAGATAAGCCTTTCAAATTTTCATTGCTCCAGAAGAAAAAATAGCATTAATTTTATATGTGGGGAACGTAATTCTAAATTCCTGTTCCTGTTGGTAATGCTATTTACTTTAGTGTAATGACCATACCGTGCCAGAAGCACGACTGACCTGTTGGTGGTGGTAGAATAAATTAACATTTGCAAGCTTTCTAGAGAAAACAGTTCCATAAGATAGCCCTGCCAAGATGCCTAGATTGTGACAAGAGATGTCTGGTAGGTGGTGTTCACAGACCTAATCCCTAAGAAAGCAAAATATTTAAATAAGATCCGTTTCCTTTCAATTCTTTCTTTCTTTCTTTCTTTCTTTCTTTCTTTCTTTCTTTCTTTCTTTCTTTCTTCCTTCCTTCCTTCCTTCCTTCCTTCCTTCCTTCCTTCCTTCCTCCCTTCCTTCCTTCTTTCTTTCTCTCTCTCTCTAAATACACATTTCTATTCCTGGCCTTGAGCTCTAAGGAGAAATTAGTAGGCAGAGATAAGCTTCATCTGCCCCCGACACCCCTTTTCTTTCTGGACTGCTGGAGCCCTCACACCCACACACACCCAGTATCCCAGCGCGGTTCTTCCTTCAGGCCCCTAAGGCGGTGCGGCCCACAGCGGAGCAGACTGCGCGGTGTGCAGCGAGCCCTGGATGCGGTGGGGGTGGGGCAGAAAAGCCACACAGCCATCAGCTGTTTCTCCAACAAGGAGCTGCGCACAGCCTGGGATCAGAATGGACGGCTTCTCCCCTCCATCCCTGTCTTCTGAGGATGCTTCCTCAGAATGCATCAAAGTGAAAGTTGAAAGCAAACCACCATTACTGTCTCTTAAGGAAAAAGAAAAATCCTTTTGTTAAATGCGTATACTGCCTTACAAGTATTTGCAGTTTTAATTCAGGCAGAACATTTTTTGAAATGCCATGAACAAAATTTATTTGCCACCTAGAGTGGTATAAATGTGTTTGTGCAGATACCTTAATGTATTCTAAATACATCATATGTATATTTAATATATTTTACAAAATCTGTTTATATGTAACCTAATATATAGTATAATTTTATAATAGTTTTTATGTTTATACAATGTTGTGCTGCAGAATTAATTTTAATAACTAAACAATCTTATACACTTACATTTTTAAGTCACGTGGTGTAGTGCTTTGATTACCACATATGTATCAAGGTTCAAGAACAATTAAATAGAATAAAACAAAAATATATTAGTCAATGTGAATTTCACAGTGAAGTTCAACCTCACAGAACAAAAATAATGACTATGTGCTTTAGTGTCCCTTTTTTGGCATAGCCGCTGTATTATCACCTGAAGGAGTCCCCAGGGATGCTAAGGTTTAAGGCTGATGTATTAAGGAAGATAAAGGTAATGCATTGAAATGACGAACTCTATGACAGAGCTCAGAATTCACCTAGGCAGAATGCTGGAGAAACAAAGCAAAGGGTAGGCAATGGGGAAAGCAATAAGGAAATCTTAGGTAATTTCCTTCCAGTGATGGAACATTTTCAGAAAATTGTTCGCATTACAAAATTAAAGTGGTTTAGAACCGAGCACCAAATTAGAGTACCATTACGAAAACTGACCCCAAATGATAATGAGAAGGAAATCATTTTAATTGCTGTACAAATTCTATAGTGCCAAAGAATTACTGTATTTAAATAACTTTTACATTAGATGTTTATTACAGTTAAAAAGAGTAAAATCATATATCATTGATATATGCAACCAAAAAAATCAGTAGATTGTACATTTCAAAGAAATCCAAATATTTAATAAAATGGTTTCAGTCTATTTTCTTTGAGGGACATTGCTTTCTTGCCTCTCCATCATTTTAAAGACACTAAAAAGACTATACTTTCAGGGACCATTTCTATAGTTAGATTAAAAAAACTAATGATAAACAAATAACTCAAAATACCAGACGTTATCTGAGCAGAGTCTGTCGATATTGATAGCATCAGTTCTTCACATAACAGTTGTCCTTTAATTTTTAAATTATGATTTGAAAAGCATTTAATGGTCACCAGTGAACTTCATTCAACACATCAGAATACCAACCAACAATATGGATTGTTTAATTTGCAAAGAAAATCACTTAAGAGTAGAGTAGCCCTTACTCTAGCTGTGGTGAAATAGAATATCACAATTAAATAAGTCAGTCACTTGGTAACATTGATACTTGGTGACATTTTGTGGAAGCCCAGAGACTATTTCATTTAAAAAACCATTCAATTTAAACACTTAACAACTAAGTTTTCAAATAATCTTGGTTATTTGAAAGCACTTGCAAAGACAAGTAATTATGCTTGGATAAAGTTATAAATTGCAATATGTTTCTAATAACTAAGTTTGACATTTTTGAACTATCAGTTTTCTCCATAAAAATTCAGAAACTATTAACAGAGATTTTCATTAAAATTTACAATCTATAAATAACAAATAATGATATATTTTACTTTTTAAAATATAAAAATGATAAAATATTTATCATTTCCTATTGATGAATTCTGCATAAAGGGATCAATATTATGTTATTATGATACCCAAGTAGTAGCAGTAAATTTCTCTCCACTATAACCAACATGTTACATGGTTTCCAATTACATTTTCAGCTACTGTTTTTTGATATGAGGCTATTTTATAATTATTTATACTCTTAAAACTTACAGATTATTTTTTAATTTAAAGGGTATACTATGCCAGGTGTCAAAATTTTTATATATGTAATTTTTCTTTATCAGATAAAGATGCTTGATTGCTTGGCTGGGTATAAAGCAGGTAGATCTGCTGAGCTAATGGTTTAGAACATTTATCATGTTAGTAATATAAATAAAAACAAACATAACCCTCCCACCAAAGTAAAATAATATAAAAGCACAAATATTTCTGAAACTAGTCAAAAAATTATCTTAGAGATCTGTTGTTCATAGCTCATAGAAGATAAAAATATAGCTTTAAGTTTGTTTGAATCTTTTTCCTAATTTAAGAACTGATGTTTTAGAATAGATCTTGATGAATTGATGCTGTTATCTCTACATGGCACAATTTTTTGACCTTCAGAATTATTCATAAACCTCCAACACAGCCTTGTGTTTTAGGCGTGCCTTTGAAGTCTTTGACTAGATCCAATGTTTACAACGATTCTCTCTGCATGAATCGGGTCATCTTGCTACCATACGATGTCTTCAAACCTCAAGGAAGTATAATTATGTATCAACACATATGTGATTCATTTTAGCTCCTTAGGACCAAAAACCAGTTTGACTCAGCATTTCAGAAACTATTAAATAGAGTAAAAATTTAAATTTTTCTAAGTTGGCTTTTCAAAGTATGTAATACAATATGTCTTTAGAAACCATAATGATCTTACTAAAAGTGCAAGAGGGTATTTTGTTATTTCAATCATGTAAATAGAAGATAGATTTTCCTATCTCTAATTGTCAACATTACCCAGGGTTCTACTGAGTTGTGAGATAAGACAAATGGACCAAAGCTTCAAGCCAGGCTTCTGCAGAAAAAATCTGAGTCCTGCAAGTTCGATTAAGCTAGCTAATTTTCAGTCAAACAAGCTAATTTCCAGACAGATTCTTCTGATGTTTTCCCTCTGTTTGTAATTTGCATCATTAAATAGCTTGGTGTTTCAAAGCAGACACTGCACGAAGGTCATGGGGTTTTGTGTTAAATAGCAAGCACCTCGATTTTTTTAAAGAAGGAGCAGAGAGCAGCTGATCCTGCAAAGGCACGATTTTCCTTTTTTCTTAGTGGAAAGAGGCTGAAGTGTCTGGTGGATCACAGACATTTGCTTTGGTTTGGAGAGCAGCTTTCCTCAGTGTCTTTGTGCTCCAGAAAGCAGCCCAGGATCACAGGTGGCCTTGATTATCAAGATTTTTTTTAATGGTGTACCCCTCCCTTTCCTAGAACAGCAGGACATCTTCCTGACATGAATACCTCATTTTACATGGCACAAAATTCAAAAATCTTAAAGAGATATCCAAAAACTAAATCTAAAAATCTGCTGTTAAACTTCAAAGGGTAAAATTGGTTCACCATCATTACTGATGCTACAAAAAGGTTTACAGGGACAGATATGTAGTGTTACGGCCTCTCACGGCTAATTTTTCGTAGGAGGTTTGTAAAGGACTGCTTATAAAATAACATGCCCAATTCAGAGAAAGCAGGCACACACTTCTTCCTCTTCCCTATACCTCTCCAGAATGAAATCATTTCTTTCTGTCTCTCTGGTCACAGGACTACATACATGGACTATTGGCACCCTGGAGCACTATGTCTGCCCTACGAACTGCCCCCGGTGCTAGTATTAAAAAATCTTCCATCATATAACTCCAAGCCATTCATATTAATGTGCCTGAGTCAAATTACCCTTTTTATTCTGCTGGAGGAAGAAAGACCGTAAAATGCTCTCTGAATCTATGAGGATAACCTCATTGACACAGATAGGAATTTTGCTCTCAAGTGACAGCAGTCTTGTCCTGAAACATGACCTAATGGCTACAAGGAGTTTCTTTGCAAACACCATATTTTGTCATTGAGTCACCTTTACCTCATCACATGTTCCTGAACCATTCTATACCAGTGTTCCTGGGCGATTTCAAGATGGCTTAGAAGAAAAACTGTCATCTTTAACAAAGAAATGCAATAGACGTTTGCTGTGGGGCAAGACCCAATTCAATCTGCAGTATCACTGGGTTTCTATTTTGACTGAAGTTGTTTTCAGCACACAATCTCCCAGTTATCATAAGTTAGAAAGTATATTTGGAAATACTACTTTTTTATATTTATTGAAAACAAATACACTGGAAGATTTATTCTCATGAAAATGTACACCACAGAATCTAGAAACACAATGCTTTAGGGTACCACTAAAACCTATAAAAACCTTTGTGAGACAGTAACAAGACCTTAATGTATAAATGGCATAGAAGAAATTGTCTCTGTTCTTTCCCTGACATTAGATAACTTAGGAATATGAACATTCCACTCTTAGGAGCTTTTAAAAGCACTGTTTCACTAACACTGATCTTCTTTCAAGAAAGCTATTCCCTCTTCTTGGACCTCTCAGCAATTGTTTTCTGACTTTCATGTAAGGTTTACAACTTTGCATCTGCTGTCCTCTCAGCAGAGGGTCAACAGCTGTAAGCAAAGGCTCATTCAAAAATAAAACTTTGTGTAGAGTTTGCATCTGTTAACCAATAGTCCATGGATGGATGTGAAATACCTTTAATGCCAGAACTGTGTCATAGCATCCTTCAAATATTTGGAAACACATTGATTTATTGGAAAAAAGACCTGAGATTCCTGAAGATCCAAAAGATTCCCAAAGATCCAAATAAGACAAAATGCTAGGAAGATACATTAGAATAGGGAGCTTGAATAAGGATAAAAGCCAAGTGTTTACCTGAACCGGTATATGCAAACAGGTACAAAAACTCCTAATCTATTTAAATAGGTAGATTCTCAGACATTTGTCATTCATCCTGCCTTGAGGGTGCCAGGAAAATGGGAGCATATTTTAAAAAATTTATCTTTGCCTGTCTAGTTAGATCCTCTTGGAGTATGAAAATTCTTCTATAAAATGAAGAAATGTTCTTTTGAGTACATTCTGATGTATGCAAACATGACATATTTAATTAGTATTATATTCCGCCTTTAAAAGGCATCCAAGGTTTGAGACATGGCAATTGCTTTTTACAACATACAGCTGCTAAACTTCTCAAGCAACCATAACCGAAGATCACAAATGAGTGGTTTTCAGAATACGTCATAATGTGTATACGTATAGGCCACAGAATAACTGGATTTAAGCTAGAAACTTATTGTTTTCATACGTATTCATGAAACAAGAGTGTAGACACTGATAATTTGTGTGACTAAAAAGAAATACAAGAAGCAAAAAGCTGCATTAAATAGATTATGCAATTACTTGTAGTTAACTAGGTCTATTAGTGAGGACATTTTATTTATCCGTTGCAGTTTGTGTGAAGAGAATCACCAAACATACTTTTGCTCAAGAAAACTAGTTATTCTTCACAAAGCAGTTTTTTTGGCCTAGACTCTATCAGACTGCACAGAATTTTCAAAGCAGCACAATGTTGTAAAAAATGCCCTTTTAATCAGATTACCCTTGGCGAACGTCCCAAACTCAGGCTGAAGTGCAGTGCTCGTGGTTTCTCAACAGCTTACACTAAGCCTGCACCATGGAAATAATCTACTTTTAAAACCCAGGAAACAAATCGACTGCACTAAGGACATAAGTCGCTGTCATTAGGGAGTGATTAGGCTAAACATTTTTATACACTCTACTAGCCCACTTTCAAATTATATATCTCTGGCAGATAGGAAGAAAGGTACTTCAGGTGAGTGTTCAGAACAACCCTGTGGAAAAGTTAATAAATTTAAATGAATAGAGCAGTAATAGGAAGAATTTAAAGAGCACTTGTTTCAACTTTAACCTGCTAAAACCTAAATCAGGATTTTCCGGAACTAAAAATGGAGGGTTTGGTCTCACACACACACACACACACACACACACACACACACACACACACAATTTTTCTCTTTTAGCACAGCAGATTTTCAAGTCTTCATGCATCACATATTCCTATTACTTATTTTAGGCTAACATGCTTCCTTGTGTCATATACTTTGTATAGGAAATTCCATGGGGACTAAGTAAGAAAATACTGTTTTTATAATTTATCATTACAGACCATACCATTCATCTTCCTGTAACAGGAAGGGTTAGTTCTGAGGATTTCATGGCTATCTTCATACTATATTGTGGAGCATAATAGACAGTTACAGCATGTCCTCAAATATGGCCGCCTCCTTTAGTCCCATAAATCATTCCCACATCACACACCCCAGTAATGCAGCCACGAGGAGAGAAGGCTTACAGTCCCACAGTATACTGCATGTTTTTGTACATTTTAACAATGTTTATTCTCATTAATGAAGTCTAGCATTGACTTTCTTGGTTTTATATCTATTTTTAGGGTTTTAGGGGTTTTTTTCCTTGTTTCTTTTGTACTTTGTTTTTGAACGATATAAGTGAAAATAGCAATGTGCTAAAAATGTACAAAACATTGACTCTTTAATTAAAGAAGCTGAACATACACTGTCAGTGGTGGATAAGAAATGTTTATTTTTTTCCAAGATTGAAAAAAAATGGATTTAAGACTGAACTATTCCACCAGTTCAAATCTGTGATTTGAGCAATGTCTGATTCCTTCTTTGGACATTCTGCTGAGAGTTTCATTTCTAATTTATGAAACATTTCATTAATCCTCAATCTGTCAGCTCTTTTTTGACAACAATTGAGGCTGACAGACAAAAGATTAATATTTATTAAATACTCTATACTTTAGAAGTTTTAGAAATGTACTGTTCACCTTAGTCCCCATTTCTCTTAATTCTAAATAAACTTGACCCTTCTAATTTCCCAAGACAGCCTATAGACAATATAGCAAAAACTTTTAAATACCAAACGTACAATACTGGATCTGAACACAACACACAGGAAAAATCCAACTACAGCTGTCCTTGAGCAGAATCGCTAGCATTCACGTTAAAAGCATCTCCTATCCCAAGTATTTCAAGCATATATTTTTGTATGCTCTTCTTCCTCGTCCTCCAGGCACACCCCCCTCCATTTTTCCAATGTCATGAATAATTCATGAACTGATAAATATGCAATTTCAAAAAGTGCAGACAAGGCAGCACTGCATTAAAAAAAAGAAAAGAAAAGAGCGTGTGCTTTTTACATACAAGTCATATGCTGCACTTTACGGATGACAAATTTTCTAGTATTCAAATTCTGTATTGTATATATGATAGGAGTGTGACTGCATTTCTGGTCAGTTACCTTGCTAGACGTGTTATGAACTGTTTGAAGAAGGCTGTACTACACAAAACAATAAACATTTAAAGAAATGAAGTTAGCAATGTTTTAGAACACAATGCTTTACCTGAATGAATTTCTGAATTAATAGGGCACATTTTTCCTCTACCTACATAGATGACCAAGCATGTACAGCTCTTGCATATAGGATAATTCTCTAGTGACACCACCACATAGGTCTTAAGCACCTAAGATTTCTGTTAAATAAGAGTCATTTATGTGACATCCTAAGAACATCCTTTAGAGGCCAATTTCACAAGATCAGCAATAGAGTTCTGCCTGAGCTTTCAAACAGGTAAAATCACCCATCTAGGAGCCCGTATATAGAGCAAAGAGAGAACCTCCATTTTATGGGCTAATTGCTTGATTACCAGCCTGAAACAAAATGGAGGCGAGACCTTTTTAATGCACTTCAAGGCTGATGTATCAGAGGGAAGGGAGAAATGTATTAAGAGGGTTAAAACATTCCTTAAAACATCTCTGGCATCTAATCAGATAAATATTAAAGATAATATAATAAGTATGGATCACATCATATTTATATACAGAAAATAGAGATAAGAATAAAGGACTCATTGGAAGCTGTTCTAGTTTAGCAACAGTTAAGTTAAAAAAAAATAAAACCTGCTTTTAGTCTTAAATGTAACCTTTCAAATGAACACTTAAATTGGAAAACACCATGGGTAAGAAATAGACCACAGCATTTAATTTGGACTGGCTAGTTGGAAGCCTATATTTACTGTACTATAATTTCAAATTTAATTAAGTCACACTGCTGATGCCAGTAGCATCAACACAGTAAAGATGATTAATTGCATGTGTAAATGAAATATAAACAGCCCTAAAAGTAACATTAATGCAGAATCTTGCACACAGAAATGGTATGATCGATTTAAGTGCCTACCTGCATCTTTGAAACACATGCCAGAATTGGGATGAGGGTCCTGAATTTGAATGCAATCACTGTACTAAAAGTGTAATCTTTTATAGGTCATTGTTTTTCTAAGACATATACCCAACCTCCTCTCTTCTCCTCATACCTCATCCTGCAGCATAATTTGTTATCTTATAGGAGACTTTTCACACAATATGCATTGTCATCTTATGGACTGGCTACCGGTACACAAACATGAGCTGACACTCTGCCATGGTGGGACAGGGCTGTCACAATAAGGCAGCTGGACTGTTATATATTCACTCTGCTTCCCATTGTACTTCCATTCACAGCAGCAGTGGCACAAAGGGCCTGACAGAACTAACCACGGATTGTCACCTTGATTTGTCCAGTCTTGCAGATATGCAGAAATGAATTATATTCTCCTACTTAGGACCACAACACAGACGCAAATAAGCTTGCAAACAGCATCTACCAAGCCATATTATCTAAGAAAGATCAAGCCTTTTCATAGATACTAAATACTGCCTTGCTCACTAGGTAAGGCAAAGCAGAAAGAACCATCCGATTAGTGAAGACACAAAAAGATCCTCCTTCATAACATATTCTCGATGTTACAAATTGAAGGCTTTCTGATTGAGAGATATGTAATTTGTATTCCACTTAGCTTTTATTTTTGTTAAGTACTAACACAATGATTCAAAATGTAAACTTCCGTATGTGTGAAAAGAATAAACTATGTGAAACCTGGTAAATAAAGCTGTTGATCTTGTACTAAAACATAATAAATTGAAGTGCTTTCCTAAAAATTATAAAATGAATGACTTCTCAATGTCTGTGATAATTTACTTCTCAATAATCTCAAAACTTGTCTTATTTAAATTGCACTAAATGTTAAAGCTCTAAGCCTGAAAGTGCCCAAAATAGTTGGTTGCTAATGAGAAAATTCATTGAATCATTTTTATGCCAGTTGTTTACTTTATTGACAAGATGTTTGTATGTTTTGGAGATCTAGGCAGTTTTAATATCACCATATAGATAAATGAAGTCTGCAAGGTTAGAGGTTTTTATTTTTTTATGAAAGATGCCATTAAATCAAAGAAAAGGAAAAGACAGTTTTCTGCAAGCTTTCTGAGTGAGGAAGAAGAATATTTCGCCATGCATTAAAAAAATTGTTGCCTTAATAAAAAAATCCTAAACCTAGTAAAGATTACACACACACGCGTGCGCGCGCACACACACACACACATCCCGCTTACAAATTCTTAGCATATTTATTGACAGTGCTGTGTGCTTACTGATTCCTCAAAATACATTATTGTAAAACCACAGGCTCATGCTTAAGAACTCCTTGAGATTTATAATGTGACTTACAGTTTGTCTTATGATTATTTGTAATGCTACCCCAACATATTGTGCAGGGTATTTGTCTCTGAAGAAAAGTCCCTAGAAATACTTCCTTTTGCTCTTAAAAAAAAACAAAATTTAAAAGATACTATTAATTTGAAGAGCTTGATTTAAAAGCCAGAGTATTGTAATTTATATCTAAGCATATAATATTTAAGGCTGCCATGCTAAATATATGTTACACTCAAACAGTCTATTAGTTTTGAATTTTAAATTGCACCATTTTATTGTCTTCTGCTTAATATATACAGATGCTGCTTGCAAAGCAACACTTGGTACCTAGTGTTTCAAATGGTGACTAACACAAACCAACACGATACACGGAGTTATAGCCAAATGTATGAAAAGAACATAAAACCCTGCCCCACAGAAATGCAAATGTTACTTGATCAAAGGGCTATTTTTTCACAGCGAGGGATTATTTTAAAATAAAACCCTTGCTTTAGGAAGACATATGAGAAAGTCCTTCATTATTTGTTCCGAACATATTTAAGAAAAATCTAAATGTACCAAAAGGCTGTATTTATTATTTTTCAAGGAAAAATTGCACAGATGTGAGTTTCCTCAGAATTCCATGCAGCCATCCGGAAGAGCTCTGTGACCATTCACCTGACTGCAGCAGAACGGGGGCTTGACGGTCACAGGGGGTGACAGAAAGGGAACACTGGAAGTGCTATTATGCAGTTTGCAGGGAGGATTTCAGCATATTTCAGTTTTATCTAGTTATTGTAGGTAGCTTTGTGGGTTTTTTTTTTTTTACTAGTTGTGCATAGCTTATAATACTGAAATTTAACTTGTGCTCTGTAACCACCATTTCGAGTACCCTCTGCTTTATGATTTAGCATTATTTGAAAAATTTTCGAGTTGCTTTGGCATTTCAATCTGCTTTATAGTTGTAAACAAATTTCACACAACAATACCTTTATGCACTTGCTCCTGTTTGAAAAAGGTGTAATTCCACTTTACCTTTTTATTTTAATCAGAAGTTCTGAGTGTGATTTAGAGCACTAAGACTCACTCCTAATTTGCAGTACATATATATGCACAGTTGAGGAATATGTCAACAATGCCATCTCAAGGGCTAAAATAGTTAATCTTTTATATTTTTTAAGACAGCATAAACATTTCTCTTTAAAATTGTGTGCATCATAAAAAATATTCTAGAATTTGGAGTTATTTGCAATTATTATATAAATAAAAATTGTAGCACTACATATAAGTCAGAAGAACATTTTATACTCATTAAAGATAGAGAGAAACAGGCCAACATAGAAAATTCAAAGGTTTTTGAACACATGTGACAGTTTTTTAAAATTAGTAATTATGCATAAAAAAATGAAAGATGTTTTAAAGCATTTTGTGAATGTTTGTAAAAGTAAGGTTTTGTCTCCAAAAAGAATCTCAGTCGTTAACCTCCTCAGTACATTCTCATCCCCTAACCCAGAATATTCTTCTGAAATAAGCATCAGTGTTGTCCCAAACTTTCATTACATCGAAGAGCAAGCCAGCCACCCAGCACTGCGCCTTGATAGATTGTGGAGTGGGCCTTCTGAGCTTCCATTTTCCATGGAAGGTCAAGACTGCTGACATGGGATTAATCAGCTACTCCTCCTAAACCATGAATCAGAACAATTGCTGTCAGTTTCATATGGTCCAACTGCCTGGAAATGGAAGAACTGGAAACTGAGAAACATATCAACAGTGTAGAAAAGAAGATGTTAGTGTGAGGGAGTAACTACAGTTTGGCTATTTGGGATTTGATGCAGTCACCAAATTAAAATGATGAAATATATGGCCAACCAAGTACCTTTGGAATGTTACCCTCACCTTTTTCCCCCTTTGACACCTTGCTTTTATAGCAATTGCAATATTTTATAAAACTTTTACGCTCATTTACTTTTTTTTGGCAGGCACCCTGTATGTTCAAGCCCCAAATTAAGCGTGTCTGTTGACTGGGTGTGAAAACCACAGAAAGTTGAGTGAAATGTGTGCAGCTCTCCTGAGTACAAGCTGCAGCGCCAACATTGTATTCAAACCCTCCATGAGTGTTTGCACCACAGAACCGAGGTGCAAACATCAGCATGAGGGGAAACAAGGCCCGCACTCTTATAAAGGGATGTGACAGGCTTCTTTATGTGTGTGGACATGCTTACATTGAAATGGGTCCTCTTTTAAATGATACTGCTTTTATTACTAACAATGATGGGAAATGGACACAGTGATCACATTTGAGAAAACAATGATCGATATTCAGAAAAACTTCAGAGTTATTTGTCAGGTATAATGTAACAGGAAGAAAAGATTTTTCTGTGTTAAATTTCAACTTGGGATATTTTCAGGAAACTGTTAACAACATAAGATAAATATAAATATCAGGATATACAGGTGAAAATGACTAATAATCATGCCATGAAAATTAAATCATATTTTATTTAAAAATATAAAAATGCAAGGAATTTTTCAAAAAGAAAATTTACTTTTAATTATTTAATTTAATATTATCAAGTGGCAATATATTGTTTAATTTTAACAGGATAAACAGAAAACCTTTTCATGATTTAAAATATAAATGGATTTTTTTGCTTATAAATTTTTAATAATTTGAAGCGTGTTGTTCAAAATATTTATAACAAAATTATATATATATATTAATATAATAATGCACATACATTTATTTATAGGTATGATTTCCTATGTATGTGAGAAGTGCTTTTATATATCAAATTGAAAGTAAAGATTTATTTTCATGTTTGCTAATGCTATCACATATGTAATCATAGTGTATAAAATAAAATATAAAAATGTTAAAATTGGGAGTAAATAGTGTAAAAATTGCAAACATATGTATCAAATTCATTCTACATATATTGAAGTTTTGATTTATCTTAACTACATATGCAATACAGAAATCTGGGCAAACAGATTCTTATTAAAACACACAATAGCATTAGTGTGGTAAATGCAGTGACGGTTGCACAGGAAAAGTGTGTGGCAGAAAAAGTTATATTTTCATTTCAGTGTAAAACAATAAATATTGTTCACCACAAAAATTTCATAGTCATAATTTTTTAAATGCAGCATTTTTAATATCTACGCCAAAGTTAAAGAAAACTGAATCACTGAGGAAACAAACTGAAGTATTTGTAAATATTAGCCCCAGGAGTCTACCCTCTAAAAGTATTGACTTGGTAATGTCATGATATTGTTTGAAAATAAATTCATGGCACAACTTTCTTTAAACTTAAAGAAATATTTAAAATATTTTAAGTGTAAATATTTACTTTACTAAATAGTACAAGGATTGGAGTTAGCATTACCTTATTGCTTCAATGAAATATAACTGTTAGAAAAAAATAGCAAATTCTGTGAGCACAAGTTGACCATACAAAAGAACTTACAAAAAGCACTACTTTTGGAAATAATTGAATTTATATTATCCAGATGAAATAAAAGAATAATACATTTTATAATTGATGACATACTTGATTATGAAAATAATTGGTTCTAAAGTAATACAATGTAATTACTTAATATTACTCTGACAAGGATTTAAAAGATGTTTGATAAAATTATTGCCAAGTTTTCAAGTTGTGTAAAGTGTCCACATACTTTATAAAAAGCTATGGATATACTGCAATATTTTCTTGTTTTATTGATAATTTTTATAATTAAAAATAATAAAATGTTTCTAAAAATTCTATATATGTCTATCAATTTGAAATGTACTTGTGTAATATTTCCAGGATTTGTTCTCTTTTGAAGTAATGGGACTCTCATTATTAAAAAAAAAAAGCAAAAAAATGTAGTAGCCATGGTATTGTCCCACTGTCCAAATGAAAGCTTTCTGAGACCTGATTTGTATGAGAAATTATATCCTGATCTTTTTTAGCATAAAATATTCTGCAAAGGCAAAATAAAATAATACTGTTTAAATAGTTAATAAATATAATCAGTAATGAAAACACCCACCCAGAATCTAAGAGTAAAATAGGGACAAGCAAGTACACAGAGAGAGAACAGATTGAGAGGTTAGAAATAGACCTGAATACAATTTCTCAAACAAAGTCTAAGTGTACAGACAGGCAGAGGTGTTTACAAAGTGTGGAAATGGAGAGGAGGGTGGGGAGTGGATGGAGGGGCCAGGAAACCTTTATGAAGGCAGCTGAGTTACTGATGTGATTCTTACCTTTCTCCCCAGAAGAATTGGGTGGGAGAACAACTGGACGCTGAGATCAAAGCCACTATCAGCCTCTGGACTCTTACTAACTTGTCCTCAATTATAGATGATCTTAAGGCAAAGAAAAAAAAAAAAGAGAAATGTTTCCTTACCATTAGATAGAACAAAATTAGTGTTTTTAAACCGCTGAATATACATGCGCAATTGAACTCCAGACCATTTTTGCTTACCTTTTGTCCACCAGTATTCTATTTTCTGCACAGATTTTGGAAAGATAGTTTTAAATGTTTTATGTATACCTTTAAACAGCATAATCAATATCCTTTTAGAATTCCATTTTAGGCTGTGTAAGGAAATCACAAAGCATGTATGCTGAAGATTTATGAAATTTATTTTTCTGTAAAATTAAATTCGTAGAAAACCCGAACTCCTAATGAAAATAATATCAGGAAGGTTGTTAGTTATGTTGAACTTTTGTAATTGTAGAAATATTATTATCTCTACTTGGAAAAAACCTTTAAACTATTTTTTCACCAAATATTTGTAGGATACTTCAGAATTATAAGACTGTAGAATATGATTTTTAAAAGAGAAGCAGCTGGCAAAATAGCAATTTTAATATATCTGAAAAGGATTATGTAATTTTTAAATTACTTTAACTATATGTAACTTGAAAATTTGTAACATAAATGAAATTTTGGTTAAATGAAACTTTAAAATCCACAAAGCAAGAAGAGTTATTACAGAATTATAGTAGTATTTTTGAAATAAGAATTATTAAATATTAACACATATATCTCTGGATAGCATTTAATTAATATATTTTCTCTTATAATTACGAATTTCAGACTTTGAATGACATGACAAAGTTATGGAATCTGCTCAGATCATTCTTTAAATTTGTTAGGAAAACTTTTAAAAATTCTATATCTTTAAAAATAGTATTGCCTGACTTTCCTTGTATTAGGTAAGTATACTATGAAGTTTCACAGCCTTTTTGTTCAAAGAAACGTATCTTTGTTACACTTTTTCTTTTTTAATTCACTGTGTAAAGTATTAAAAAATAAGAAAAATGTGGAAGAAGAAAATAAATAATACACAGTCTTAATTATTCTTAGACAACTACTGGAAATCTTTTAGATTATTTCCTTCCTGTCTTTTTTCCTCCTAGGAGTTTGTATTTTACAAGACTGATATTATATATTACACAGAATTTGGTATTCAAAGCATGAATAAAATGGATTATTAGAATTTTACTACATTGTTGAAAAATCTTTGTAGACAAACTGTAAAATATATAATCATCCATCATTTGAGAATATTAGCTAAATCATTTTTCAGGAAATATGGAAAGAAATCTATTACCTGAAATATACTATGATGAATTCTTTTATTAAGATTACAATTACCCTAGATTCTCTTTCTTTCTTTTTCGTGCTTTAATAGCTCAGAATTTTTATGGATTATTTATTATAAAATTTTGAAAAACCGAGTTTGATTGAAAATGTTTATCAGATAAATACTTTGGCTTCATCAATATGTTTTTGTCAAAACCTTCCAGTGAGTTCCTAACTTGGAGTAGGTGAAAAAGGACTGTAAAAAGGATGGCTGAGTTTGCTGGACACACAGAGTACAGAAAGATGTATCTTTGGGTTTAAAAGGCTAATGCTGCAATCCTACACTTATCTGCAGTACACTATAGGTGTTCTATGTGAACATTTGAAACTGCTGTTGCACTTTATCTTAGCCCAGAGGCTGAGAAGTGAGGTAAATGCTGTCCAGAAAGGACATATAACTATGCATTCAGTATTTCTTTCAAGTGTTTTATACACCAAGGTGATGTTTCTTTGTGTGTGTGTGTGTGTGTGTGTGTGTGTGAGAGAGAGAGAGAGAGAGAGAGAGAGAGAGAGAGAGAGAGACATACGCACATTCATTTAAAAATGTATCAAAAGTTAAAGACACTGCAAGTACTAAATGTAATAATGAGGAAAATATTCAAAGAAGCATGTGTACAGTAAAACGTTTTAAGGCTGTGCAAGTGATGTAAGGCTTTTCTGTGTTTCTGTCCTCTTCGTCACATTCTTCCCTGAAGGAAACAGTGGTCTCATTTATATAAATAGCGCTTTCACAGTGTTACAGAACATCTTACTGAAAAAAACAACAAAATCCCCAGTCTTCATTAGAGAAGTGTTTCTGACATATAACCAAACATCTTCTTGTCTTCTTTCATTGATAATTCCAATTCACAGAAAAAATCTAATGCTCACAATAGGATGAAACATCTTGAAATAAATTAAATGATCAGCTTTGCAGTTTGATTGAATTTTTAACTTAATTGAACTGTTATTTTGCTTAATTGTATATGTTATTCAGGTTGAGGGATTTGTTTCTCTCTCTCTCTCTCT
>PVJX010007201.1:53252-72689 GCA_004027295.1 Dolichotis patagonum | reverse complement strand
CTCTATAAACTGTGAGCCCAAATAAACTTTCCCCCTTTAATTTGTAGGTGTTGGGGTTTTTGCCTCAGCAACAAGAATGTAACCAGGAGGTAGCTGTTAGCACCCTGGAGTGACATGAAGTTTCTAGGACAGCAGCAATGGAGGTTTGTGTCCTCTGTGGGAGTGAAACCCAGAGCCATCACATAGTTCCAAGAGTGGAAGGATCCTTTGAAAGCGGCTCTCCTTGGCGTCCCACACAGCACAGAAACGTTATTCTCATCACCTTTTTTAGAAAGCTGTTTGAACCCTGCCCTTCCTACATAGTCACTTAATTCCCTGTATTTTTGAATAATTTAAATTCTAAGAATTTCTTCACGAGATCAAATCTGCCCCCTCTGCCTCCGTGTAGCCCTGTGACCTTCAGTAAGCTACTGAACTTCTCTCATTTGCTTCCTCACTGGAAGCTTATTCTGTAAGACCTCCGGGAGGATTAGGGGAAGTAATCCTCATATAATACGGCATATCTGGTAGGGTTTTCTTCAGTGCATAATAGAATTATACTCAGTGACCATTTTCTTTGTCTTTAGAAGAGGTTACCATGGGTTTATCATCTTTGCTCCCGCCAGAGGTAACCTTGGGGAGAGGCTGGGGAGGATCTCCATTCTTCAGTGAGTCCTCATTAATAATTTATACATAAAATTTTCCATTTTCTTAAAACCTTTTTTTTTTTACCATTTTCTTTTGATAAGCAAATGAAATGCTTATAGAAAGGTAAGTGGAAATTTAAAATAAAAGTAAAATGCTGTGCATTTATTTGGGGGACAGGTCTACCCTCCAGGGAAAGTCAATGAAAGGTGAATTTTCAGTGACATTCTCTTTTTGTTCCTAAGTCAAACTTTACTTTTGTTAATGCATTGGAGTGTTTCAGCAAATAAATATATAGATGTCAGTGAATCAAAGATCAATTCGCAGTTTCTATGATGACGTGGAAATCTTATGCATAGTTTTAATCAGCCCAGGAGGGCAGGAAACACATTGGCTGTCAGAATATGGCTGTTGGAAAACTCTTTCTTTCTTTCTTTCTTTCTTTCTTTCTTTCTTTCTTTCTTTCTTTCTTTCTTTCTCTCTCTCTCTCTCTCTCTTTCTTTCTTTCTTTCTTTCTTTCTTTCTTTCTTTCTTTCTTTCTCCTTCCTTCCTTCCTTCCTTCCTTCCTTCCTTCCTTCCTTCCTTCCTTCCTTCCTTCCTTCCTTCCAAGGCAGTGTCACCCTATGCAGTTCAGGTTGGTCTTGAACTCACTATGTAGCCCAGGTTCACCTCAAACTTGCAGTGATCCTCCTGCTTCAGCCTGCTGAGTGCCGGGATTATAGATGTGTGCCACTACACGTGGTTGGAAAATGCTTTTGAACATTTCTGTTTTGTAAACCTGTATATCTAGTTTAATGAAGGAAGCCTTTTACAAAGCTTCTTAAAAGATATTTCATTTCTTCTTCCTTGAGTAATAAAGTAAACTTCATTATCCCTTCATGGAAAAAAATGGGACTCACATTTTTTGTTTCTATCATTTGAAATTTAACATTTAAGCTAAAGGAGTGATATCTTTGAATTCATGAATGTCAAGTCTTGAATTTAACGTTTAGATGGTTTTTTTGTTTCTAAACTTGCTCTTTTGTTTTTTAATAGACCACTACATTTTCAATTAATAAACTCAGATAGAGCATGCTGTGTTTAAGGCTGAGAGGAAAATAAAAGTATGACCTATAAGCAACAGGAGTATTTGTTTAAGTTACATGTATAGTGAACATTAGAATAAGACCTAGCTGATAGATGAAAAATTTAAAAATGCAATTTGTAGTGAGTTTTTCTTTGGGCACTGTGTTCCCCAAAAGAGGCAACAATTTGTCTTTGTGGCAGGGTTCCAGGAGCTCTTGTGTGGCTCTGGCTCAGGAAAAGATATTTATAGGCAATTTTAAATTATAAGTAGAATTCTCAGATAGTCTTGAATTTTGCATCCAAATAATCTTTTCTGCTTCTTGGAATACTAAGCCTGGGCCAAATTCCACCTATTCTAAGCATGCTGGACTTGTCTCCCTAAGTCTTGCAGTTACGGCTCAGCTATGCCTAATTACATAGAAATATGTACAGCAGTTCCTATTTTGTGCTTACTATTTAGTGTTTGTCAGCTGTGTGATTTCACACTCTGTGACCACCCAAGCTGGTTCCCACAGCTGAGGAGTTGGGCTGATGGGTTCTTGGGTGAAGATGATCAGATCAAGGTTTCTGTGGTCTTGGTCTCCACAGATTCAGGTCGTAGGGTTTTTGGTGATGGGACAGAACAGACTAGAACCTGGCAGGTGCTGGCATCACATGAATTAGTGGAACCCACTACCTCTTTCCCTAATGTCTGCTTAAAGCTACAAAAGCTGTGGGTGAAAGGTGCTGTAGAAAGCCCATCCCCGCAGTCAGCTTCACTACAGACTTAAGCTCCTGGAAAAACTAGTGCAGAGTCTAGAGAATGGAGTGCGAGCGTGGAGAGGGCGTCTGAAACTTTACTCACAAGCTCCAGAGTAGAAATGCCTTTCCTCCAGCCGTGGCCTGGGTGGAGTGCGCCCTGCTCATGACCCCAGCACCCTGGGGAAGCTGAGAGGCAGCCACGCCTTCCGTTGGCCAGGAATGGTGGAGCGTTCTCTGCAAGCAGACTGGGTTGTTTAGAAGGAAATATGCTCCGTGATAAGGGAAAAACATGCTGGCCTCGTAAGGCCAGCAGAGCTTTTCCTGGCACTTGGATATGAACTAAATCTCTGGAGTGGGACCTCATATTTGGGGACTCGGTGATGTGCACACAACGTTCTCCATAATATTCCTTCAGCAGCTGCAATACTGCATTCCCTGGGGAGGAGCCGGATGCAGAACTCTGAAAGGGATTCTGTTGTTTCAGTGTTTTATCTTTCCTTTCTTGGTCCTTAGCTAGATGCTTTTTGTTTTGTGGAAAATTTCAAACATATATAAAAATGTCGAGAATAATTTGGCAAAAACTACCAGGTGTGTGTCACTTCGCCTGAATGATTATCTACTCATTAGGCAGAGTTTTGACCTTGCAGATGTCCAGACATTTAACCAGGAATAACCCCGAGGTTGTTTTGGAATCCAGTTGCCCCGCAGTGGAAATCAAAACTGGCCTAGAGAGCCCTTTAGGGAGGAGCAGCTTGAATCACCGCCATTCTTGTTTCACCAGTTTAGAGACCCCTGCAGGATAGTGCTAACCCTTGTTCCAGCACTCCCTTTGTACAGACACTTGGCCAAGGGATGTAGCAATGGTTGTGATGCTGTTCTATTTACATCCAAAATCACCAGACATAGGCACAGAAGTGGGAGGAGGAGGGGGCTGTGCACCTGCAGAGAACTTCCTGAGAAGTCTAAAGTCAGCTTCCTTCAGTAAACATCCAATAATCAACCATGTCTGATCTGTGGTCATGGACTTCAGGGTCCTCAGTTCTGGCAGAGAATCACCACAGTTTCTAAAGTCTGTTCATGTGAAATTAGGCTTTCTATGTACAAGAGATTCTTTTGACGCTCAGGAAGGAGGTCTTTATTGTGACATCTTATTAGGATCAATATAGTAATATTTTCAAGACCATAGGAAATTCGAATCAGTGAACCAAAAGGATGGCCAGTAAGGCAGCGCTAAAGAAGGCAAGTATCTGGCAGCAAGGGAGGAGGTAGAAAAGTCACAGACATCTGGAGCAAGAACTAAAATGCCACCATTGGTGGAGAGTGTTTTAAAGTAAGGGTGAAGGGTGTCATCATATCTCTCTACCAAATTTTAGGCCCTCAGGACAATGCGGGTGCAATAGGTAGCTGAGAATGGAAAGAGGTTTGGAATCAGAAAACTGGGTTTAAGCCTTGACATGCTACTTGCCAACTAAGACACCTTAAATAAATTATCTGATCTTTGATCTCCATGACAAAAAAAATTATCTGATCCCTCTGTTGAGTCTTTTCTCAGTTCATAAAACAAAGCTGGTGGTACTCTCTTGACAGATGTGTTGATTAATGAGATAATTCCATGTAAGCAAGTTTTATATACAACTTCAATGTCTAATTAACTGGGATTTTTATGTTTGTACTGATGTTATCAAGTCATCAAAAAGAAGTAAGTATATTTTCTTTATACTGTAAGGAAGAAAGTAAAATAGAATTTATAAGTCCTGATTCTTAAAGAAAGATATACAGTTGCTCAGAAAAGCTTTCTCTGTAGGATAATTTACTCATTAACAATTAGACTTTATTGAGAGGTGAAAATTACAGAGAAATAACAGTAAAGGGAGGTCAGGGCCAAATAGTCAAGGGTTTTGTGTGCCATGCTGGGGAATTTTGCCTCATTTAATTATATTCCATATTTTATAAAATATTTGAGTAGAAAAATACCAAAAATACCTGGCAGTCAGAGAATACATAAATTAGATGGTAATGTCTCAGGGGGCAAAGGGAAGTAGCCACATAGGTCATAAGCTCTGTTTAGTGGTTAGATTCTGAGGGTATAGCCCTCAAATCAAAAAAGGAAAAATATATTCATGTTCTTTACATTGTTCAAAATGACAGAACTTTAGCTGGTGATATAGATCAGTGGCAAAAGTGCCTGCCTGGCAAGCTTAAGGTCCTGAGTTCGATTTCTGGTACCAAAAGAAAAGACAAAACTATAGTTCTCAAGACTAGCAAAATGAGTGGCACTTAAGTGACTGGATTTTTTTTGGGTAGGCTTCAGAAATGGGGCTCCCTGTGGTGCATGGTATATCTTATTCTCAGCAGTAGCTTCATGATAAATGTAATCTTGGGTTGAATAGGGATGTTTATCAAAGTCCTTTCAGTATTTAACTGAGAGGGTAAGGTGAAATAATAACTCAGTGATAGCAGTTCTGCCTGAGGAGCAAGAGAATTTGGTTCAAAACCTAGGTTTCTGATGGCTGGGATTGATTTAGGTATAAAGAAAATCCATGACTATGCAGAAGAAAGACACAGTTCTATATACGTGCAATTCTTCAACGATAGTAGGCCTCTCAACCAACTGCTGGTTGACATAAAAGTCAGTTTACACGCCATCATCATTCTCTGTCTTCTCATAGCGAGTTATATTGCTTTACAGGGTTTAGCAATGTGCGATGGGATATATTCACTGTTGCTTCAGGATGTCAACTTGTACAGAATGTGTCTGTATCTTTGAGCACAGCATAAGTACCACAGCATATGACTCTGTGTCCTTCACTATATCTCTAGGAGCCGTGATATGGTTCCATACATGGCAGCATACAAAATGTATGTGCTGAATTAAAGGATAAATATTGGACAATATCTAGTTCTTGTTAAATAATCTGGTAATAGCCAGTTATTCTATAATGTGGGATAAAGATATTTCTCCTACTTGGAAAATTACCCCAGATGATAGGATTGACATCCTGAAATGAAAAGTGAAGACCTATACTAAACTTTCCTGAATAAGTGTCCATCTAGCTTTGCTTCGAGATGCCCGTGGGGGTCATTTACTGTCAGGACAGAGATGTCATCAGAATAAAATAAACCATAGCAATGAAACAAGATAATGTAATGCTAAGCAATATTGCTGGGTACAATAAATTTCTGAGTCTCTTTTAGCACTTGACCTTTCTTTCCCCAAGTTTTATATAAAACCAGAATCCTTACTATAACCTGTAATGCCCTACTCCAGGGTTTCTTAATTTCAGCAGGCCTGGAGCATTCCTTGCTGTGTGGTCCATCTTGTGCATTACAGGATGTTTAGTGGCCTCCTTGCACTCTGTAGTAGCAAGCTAGTAGCAAGCCCCCAGATGCAACAAGCAGAAATATCCCCTACCTTGCTCAGTGTGGGCAAAATGACCCCCAGTTGAGAATCACTGGCCCTCCTCCAGGATCTCATGTCTGATTATTTGTCTTTGTTCATGTCCCACTACTCTCCGTCATTTGCTCCATTCTAAGCTCACTGACCTCTGATCTTTCTGGAACTGGGTAGGCACACACTCTCCTTGAAGTCTTTGCACTGGTCAGTGCCTTCTCTGCAGTGTCTTTCCTTGGAAGGCATCATCATGCACATTGCTTCCTCTTATCTGCTCTTTGCCCACTTTGCACCATATTGAGGCAGCCTATTTAAAACTGTGCCCCTCCTACTTTTATTCCCTGTCTCTGTTTCCCATAGCACTTATTACCAAGTGTATTATACCATTGACTTGTTTGCTTTTTATTGTCAATCATATACTCTCCATGAGAGTCATGTTCATTTTATGACCCTGTAGTTAAGTTCTGAACAAATATTTGTTGAATAAGTAAACAAGTTAGTGTGTCTATGAGTGACATTTTTTAATCTGAAAGTTTTCAAGTAAGCTTCCTACCTCTGCGGGAGAAAGTTTCTTTAATGTAAAAATGAAATATTTGACTTTAAGCTGTTGTGGAAAATTGGGATTCTGTACTGGGTTTCAAAATTAATCTCTGAAGGTCACTTTTAATTTCACTTAAAAATACTTTTGCATGTACATAAGCAATCCTTTTACAAGGAAATGTCTTTTTGTAATTTAGTTGAGCAACTATTTTTAAATGTTTATTTTATCTTTTATATTGGTAGAGTTAATTGGATGTTGATTTGCAGTATCATAGGAAAATGTTTTGTTTTTAGAGAATGAACTTAGGGAAGAATCCTACTTTATAGATGATATAATAGAGAATACACAAAGACTTAACTCATACTTTTTGGTTGTGGACATGTAAATATATGTTAATGTTTTTTCTTGTACATCAATAGAAGTTTAAGAATTAATTTGCCTTAACAGTTGTTTTACATTGTCAGAAGCAATTGTTTTAGTAGTTTCTTAAAGCTTCTTCCAAAGTCTCTGCTTGAAATAAAGCAAAACAAAATGTGTGGCTTCTGTTTTAGCTTTAAGCTCAATCAAAGCTAACTAGATAATATTTGATTTGGGGATTTTAATAATTTATTTCCACAAGCAACATATTTTCCATGGCACTCACAGATGAATGATATATAAGATGTATCTCTCAAATGACCAAGGAAATTTATCTGCAGCCTGGAATGTCTGGATACAAATTGTAAATTGTAGAAGACAGCTGCCAAAACCAATGATATAGAGTAATTTCTCATGACACAGAGGCCACTCTGGAATTGTATACACTGGGGGTGCACACTATTTACATTTCAAATGCAGTCACAAACCTTTGGATGCACAAAAGGGCTTGAGACAACTCCTGCAAACATCAAAATCAAACATGTTGTGTATTTGAACAAGGACAAGATTTTCCTTAGAAGACAGTTCTCGAAAAAGGAGTTTGCTGTCTAAAAGAGAAATTTTTTGATGAGCTTTGCCCAGCTCCCAGCTACCAAGTCAATGCACATGCACAGGAAGGAAGTATCTCACATTGTGAAAAACCAGATGGGCCATCAACCTATTGCTGGAATGCAGGAGGAATTTCCATTTGCTACAGAGAACTGTGACAGATGATAGCAATAGAGGGCAAGCAAACAAACAAAATACAGCTCTGACAGAAGAAGCATGGATATTCCTTATATTCCATTCATTTAATTGTCCTAGTTTCTAAGACGTAATTGAAGACTGTGTTTTAAACTACAGGAGACTCGATTATACATATTATAAGGACTCAGTCATATTCCCTCAACAATGTATTCAGTCAACAAAAGCAATAAAACCAAAAGCAAATATCTGTAACCTGTATGAAGCCTGGATGTTTAGTCAAGATAAATGTTATGTTTTACTGTTTGACTTCTTGCTTGGTTGTCTCAGGTCCAGATCTGCCAGCTGTTCATTCATTCATTCATTCACTTATTGTGAGGGATGTCGTTTTATGGTATAAAACATGATCTCATGTACAGATTCAGTTTCCCTTAGAAGGTCTACTGGGGAGAGGGATGAGGGCAGAAGGTACCAGAAGTAAAACTACAAATGGGGTCTAACCTTAGTCAGATCATTTTGCATAATTACCTAAATTAATATTTCTTCCAGGAACATTAGATTGAATCAGTACTAGAAAATGTAGATATTCAATTCATATCCTAATAGGTCAAAGATGAAGATGGTAGATAATTTCTATAGAACCTAAAATGGCATTTGATAAAATTCAGCAATCATTAAAGAATTCTATTTAGTGGTAATTTTACAAATATCCCTTCATGATCAAAGTCACTCTGGAATAGCTGCCAATAACCCTGAGGAATGGAGAGATGAAGATAATGTTGCCATTATGTGCAGTTAGTAGCTCCCCATCCCCGCCTTTTTGCATTATTTAGAAACCCTTGGGACCAACTAAAATTCTGAGCTCTCATGAAACATCAGTGTGATGACTGATAACAAAATCCTAGCTTTTCATTTGTCAGCAAGGATCACATGCAACTATGATGGGTATGATCAGAACGAAACAAAGATATATCACTAGCTACAAAAAAAATCTAAAATATGTAGGAATACATTTATCAAAAAGTGTTACAGAATTGTGAAACTTGATTGAAGAGACAAACCGTATTAATGAGGACCAAGGGTAACCCTTTTCTCATTCAGGTATGTTGATGAATGCTGGGTTGAGATGTCTGAGAGGCAAGACTCTGTCTCTGAGATTAGTGGCAGAGGGCTGGGGCCGACGAGATGGAGGGAGGGTGGGAACCGAGGCTGTGGAATAGTAGAGACTTGGGATAGTAGAGACTGAACTGGGCTTGGGGATGGAACTGAAAAATGTGCTTTAGTTTGTTTTAGATTGTTTTAAGTAGCAGGTTTGCTAGTGTCCTTCTTTGCGTCTCCTCCTTGCTTCTTCATGGGAATCTTCCGTAATGATCCACATCACCTCCCATGGAGTGAGACTTGTGTTTTCAGAGGTTGGCATTAAGAAGGGAGCAGGAAGGGCCAATCACAATTGTATTTGTATGACCATCTCAGAAATAAAGCCTCCAATCAAAATTCTCTATGTTCCATGTTTGAATTATGGTGTTTTACTAAGATAATGTTGCTATAATAAACCAAGTGAAATGGTTGCTTGAATTGCACTTTTTATTTTCCCGTGCATGGAGGGAATCACATGACTGCACGTCGAGTCCAGGTTGTAGTGATGTTTTAGGTCCTTTTGGTGCTCCTGAAGAATGATCTGAGTAGGATGTTTGGTGACTTTTTTGCAAGTGTGATCTGTGCTGAGGATTTTAATTGGCGGGTGATATCTAGTTTAATGGCGGTAGCACAATGTATCTACTCTAGCAAAATTGTCATTTCCATGTCAGGTCAGTGAAGTTTTATTTTTGGCCTCAAACAAGTTGTTCTTTCCATTTCTATTTTAAGAAGTTTGAAAACGATCTGGGTAAGGATGAATCAAGAACTGTAAAAATAAATGCCCAAGATTAAACTGCAAAGAAACACACACACACACACACACACACACACACACACACACACACACACTGTTTCTTCTAAAGTTACGATTTTAACCAGATTATGACATAAGCAAGATAAATCTCAGTATTGGTATCTTTATAAAAAAGATGTGGTGCTGTTGAACTTTAAGTTTCGTAGCCAAAGCATACATTAGGAGACCCAGGTAACAAGCTCTGTATTTTTTGTGTTTCAGGCAACTTTCTCCTGCACCTGTGAAGACCAGTACATTGGTACTTTCTGTGAAGAGTTTGATGCCTGCCACAGGAAACCTTGTAAGAATGAGGCAAGCTGTGTTGACGCAAATGAAAAGCAGGAGGGGAGCAATTTCACTTGCCTTTGCCTTCCTGGTATGAATTATGTATTAATAGTGTCTATTTCTCTGTGGCGTGCATGCTTCTTAGTTAAGGGTGCATCAGCGGTACTTTATCCACCTGTGCCAGGTGACTGTAGCATCTCACTTGATTCTATCAGTCTGTGTAGAGTTAGGGAAGGGAAGACGGAGGTTCACATGGGAACGATTGTGTCCTCTGGTTTGCTCTCTGATGTCAGGATGCTACCATTTTAGTTCTGGGAATATAATATTCTTGGTCAAACAGAGGCCTGGATGTTTCAAAAACAATTCGGCAAGTATGTACTGGGTGTGGGCTGGCGCTGTGTTGGGTGATTATGTCAAGTAATTTAAGAAAAATCTCAGCTAAAATACCCAAGTTATGTAAAGCCACTGAATCTTTCTGTTTGTGTTAATTTCTCCTTGTTATTGTATGTTCATTAGCCCTATTCCTTGTTCCATTTTCCACAATGGGGCACGTCAGTAGCATTCCCAGATTTGTGTGTGGTATTCTCGGATGTTATATGAGACTCTCAAATCCTCCGAGCATGTTGAATGGCTCTGGTGAGACAGCAGTGGCTAATGTGCCTGCCCCCAGACGTTCAGGGTTTGGCAATTGTCTTGATTAATTTACTGCTAGGCCAGGTTGATTTGAAACCCTTTAGGAGCAAGTAGGATGTTTTAGTAGTGAATATTTTAATACGGCTGGGGTTTGTTTGAATGCAGCTTGAAAGTAGACGAATTACTCTTTTTTCATTATGAAATAAGATGCAAAACTCACATCAGCCTTTTTCTTACCATCTCATCCTGCTGCCAACTTCTGCTTCTGGGTGGGGATTCGGGATGAAGTAGAAGCTGAGGATGCAGAAAGAGGTGGAATGAAGTGGGAGATGTGGAGGTCAGGTATTCATTGTGTGAAGTAAGACCTAATAATGTAGACATTTATCAGCTAAAAGATGAGACTACTTCACTCCTTTATACTCATCCAAATGCAATAAAATCATAATGATGGGTTATTTGTTTGGTGTATTCTTTCCAGACCTGTGTGTGTGTGTGTGTGTGTGTGTGTATACAGGTGACTGTAGGCACACAGTTGCATCTCTCTTGCAGGTATTTAAGTATTTTTCAACATGTTTTAAAAAATGATTACAGCACACATTTCTATAGCTTGCTTTTTAAATGTTGTTGGATCACAGACATCCTTTCACGTCAGTAACACAAGAGCCAAGTTCATTCATTTGGACAGTGTATAGTTGTCTTTTGTATTTGTTTCTTCTACAGTTAAGTATTCAAATTCACCACGGATCTGACTACCTATGTGGCAGCTCCATTTAGATGTCCCGGGTCACCTTAAGCTCAGTCATCCTCAAACTGAACTAATCGTGCCTCCAAGCTCACTGGCTTATCTTCCAGATATTTATAAGTCATCATAGATGTTCTCCAGCTACTTTCCACTTCTGGTGCTCCCTATTATATCACCTAAAGACCTCTCAGGGCCAACACCTTCTCTGCTGCTGCCCCCAGGCTGGCTGTCTTTGTCTTCTGCCTGTGCTACTGAGTAGGCTGTCACAGTTTTTCCATTCACTCTTGACTCTGCACACACTGGAACCAAAGTGATCTTGCTCAAAGTCAGTGCTGGGTTCCTGCATGCATGCTTGTTCCCTCTGTTCTCCACATGGCTTCAGGTGATCACTTCCCCAAAACAATCTGATGTGTTTGCTTTTTTGCTTAATTAAGCACCTTTTCTCATTGCTCTTTGGTTGAAGACCAAAATGTATGACTTTATTTTTCTCTGAGGTATCTCTTACCTGCTCCTGCTCATCTCAGTGTCTTCTTTGCTCTGAGTTCCAGCCACGCTGGCTTTTATCTCCTGTCTTAGTTACTTTTCTCATTGTTGAGACAAAATGCCCAACAATGAGAATTAAGAGGAAAGGTTTATTTAGCTCACAATTTGTAGAGGTTTTAGTCCATCATTGCTTTGCTCCAAGGTAGGGTGGCATGGCAGACAGGCATCACAGAGGAGAAACAGTTCATGGCAGACAGAAGGGAGCAAAACAAGCAAGGGAGGGCTACAGTTCTTCCTACCCCATATATCTTATCCAGGTTACTTAGGGTGGGTAGCACTCACAACCTAAATCCTAGTGCCCTTGAGACTAGCATTGCATCACCTGTCAATCCCCATCGCACACTCTAGATTCAACCACCTCTAAAAAAGCCATACCTATGACTGCATGAGGCTTTGAGGGGACATCGAGACATAAACCATAACATCCCTTTATGAAAAAGACAATTAGTCCATCTGTAAGAGTTACTGAAGTCCTAACGTTTCAGTATTGCTGAAAATCTAAGTCCAAAGTCTCCTTTGATATTTAAGGCAAACACTTAGTTGCAAGCTCCTGTACAAATGCAAAGAATGTGGAACAGTTCCAACATTCAATGGCACAAGATAGACATTTCCATTCCAGAAGTTGCCAAAGAGGGACAGCAAAAAAATGGGAATAAAGCAAGACCAAAATCCAGTCCACAAGTGTGAAGGGGTGAGTGCTACTCATGCTAAGTAAATTGGATAAGATATAAGTGAGCCATGAATCAATCCCAGTGTCACACACTCTACATCCAGCCATCTCTAAAAAAGCCCTACCTAAGGCTGCATGAGGCTTTGGGGGACACCTAGACCATAATCATAACACCTCCCAATAGCCTGAGCTCCCCACATCTCAGAGCCGACCCTTTCCTCTGTGTGCCTGGTTAGTTAACTGCAGATCTGTGCCAGGCCTTTGTTAAATGTCCCTGTTTCTTGGAAAGTCTTGGCTAAATGCTTAACGATAAACCTCCCTCTGTTTTTCTCTTTTGTAGCCCTGCATTTTTTCCTGTAAAGCTCTTATCAGTTTTCAGTACACATTTACATGTGCAAATCTTTCATTCCTGCCTGTCTTTTCTACCAGAGTTAAGCCCCAGAGAGCAGAGCCAGCATCAATATTGTTCATCATTGAATCCCACGGTGTCTGGCAAGATGAGGATGCTCAGTCAGTGTGGGGATGAGACGAGTTACTGAAAGCCTGTAAATATAGGCTGATGTCTTAAATCATTCCTCTCTCAATGGATCTTTAAGATGTTTGCCATTTCTCACTTTTAACTGATGCTAGAACAAATGAAGAATCTTTTGTTGATATAGGTCGACCATTGCTAATTCAAAAACCCCGAATCGGAAATACTCCAAATTGTAAAACTTTTTAAAGTATCATGTCAGTACAGTTTAGATACCACATTTTTGGATGAAGGATGTCTAACCAGTAGCATCTATGCAAATATTCCCAATCTGAATAACACCATCATCTAAAATGCTTTTAGTGCCAGGCATTTGGATAAGGGATACTCAACCTATAGTCTGATTTAGAGCCAGTAATTGAAGATTTTTACACTATTTACTATTTACACTGAAATGAGTTTGGTTTGATATGTTAGGTCTGTTTTCAAAGAAAATTTCTCTGCTAAAAGTATAATCTCACATCCACAGAGTTAGAATGACATTAATTCTTGGTTTGTGAACAAGGAGTAGGTTTGGGGAATTGGAATCATGTGAAAGTTATTTTAGCTCAGAAATCTTTCCTTTTGTCCATGCATAGCCTGTTTTATATCATTACTATATATCAGTTAACCACACCAAAACAGGAGTTATATCTTGCCTGTCATCACATGAGACTATCCTGCCTCTTGTATATCCTATCCAGAAGGAATGATCACTTTGAATCTTGATCTGCCATTTGTTTTCCTTTTCATGGTTTTAATTTTTACGTATTTTTACTAGAAGCCCTTGTATTTATTTTAATGATTTCCAATTTTTTTTTTTAAAAAAAAACGGTATCATGCATGAATTATGTTGTCTTAGCATGCTTGGGTAAGCATTGTAATACCATGCTTGGAATTGTTTGGTACTTTTTCACTTAATGCACATCACTAAGACATAGCCAAACTGTTGGAGTTCATTCTATTTTGCTGCTGTATAGAATCCCATCCATCTATTCTGCTGTGAACAGGGACTGATATGCATTCTTGTATGTCTCCTATTGTGTATGTGCTAGAGGTTGTATTTTTCTTGTGTTAGAGTATGCCTGAGACCTAGAAGTGAACACAAGACACACTGGGACCTGTGTGATTAATCAGTTACTGGGCAGCTTGCCAAACTATTTTTCAAAGTTGTTTCACTAATACGTACTCCCAAGTGTGAGGTGTAAATGATGTTGTAGATTCACACCATCTTCCACATTTGGTAGTATCAGAATTTTTAATGTTAACCAGCTACAGAGATGCAAAAAAAGTATCTAGTTATGCTTGTGTGTTGCTGATTGTTAATGATACTGAACTCACTTCATATGTGTATTAATCACGTTTCCTACCTATGTAGTATCTTTTTTTTCATTTTAGTCCATATTGTGTGTGTTGTTATGGTTTTGTCAGCATTCTTCAGTTTTGATGCTGATTTTGTTAGTTATAGGAATTACAGATTTTCTCTAAGATTTCTCTAAGATTTTTTGACTTCAGAAAGTTTTTTGATGGGTGGTCATTCTTTTTTTCTTATTTTATTTTATTTTATTTTATTTTATTTTATTTTATTTTATTTTATTTAAAAAATGATAAAACCAAGGAAAATAAAACAGAAGGAAACCAATAAAAAATAAACCAGTATAAGTGATACAGGACTTCAAAACTTTATGAAACCTACAATAGTTGCCATAATGCCTTTTGTTGTCTTCAAAATAACTGCAAATACTTTTGGACTTAGTAAAAAGCAAACAGATCAGAATAGAATAGAAACAATAAAGCCAAAACAGTGAATACAATGAATTCAAAGCAGTGAATTCAAAACAGACCACTAGTAAATCCAAAATGGCTACCATAATGTCTTGTTATCTTTCAAATAACTGCTCATGCTGTCAGATTTAATGTAATCAAACAAAACAAAAGAGAATAAAATCCAACCCAACAAAACTATGAAGATGATATGGTTTTCCTGTCGGGATTGTTTCCTGGTGAGGCCTGGATCTCTTCCTCTGCAGTCTGGGAATGGCGCAGACTCCTGGGGACAGGCTTGGGTGTGGCTGTCCCCACTCGGGCAGCAGCCAGCACATAGGGCTGCTTTCCAGGTGGGGATCACATGCTGGGGAGTCCCCTGGTTCTCTCCCCCCTCAGTCTGTGAATGACACAGACTCACGGAGTGGATGGTCATTCTTACTACGATCCTAAACTTTGCTTTTGTAGTTAATTCATTTTATGACCTATTTAAGACAATGTTTTCCTCCCTGAACATCTGAAAGATGTTGTCTGGTGTTTTCCACTAAGCATTTTAAAATTTTGTTTTCCACCAAAGCCTTTAATCAGTATGGATTGCAGCTTTGTTTATGTAGCTCAGGAAAAAGATCCAATTTCATATTTTACCATCATTTTACTTTTTGTTCAGAAATACTCCATTTCTATAAATACACAGTGTATGAAACTTTATATGATATGTCTCCTTCTTCAAGGCTACTGGCAGAATTCAGAAGGGCGAGATGCCTCATATATTTTTAACTGTGTCTATTTTCATCTCAGCATTTCTGCACTGCTTGAGTTTAACTGTTGATTTGGAATATCCCGAATCATACCTCATTACTTTTGATTACTAATAAGGAAAATAATTTTGCCTCATCATCTAAGATTCACCATTTCTGTTAATATGTTTGTTTCCCATAGAAGGACATAGGATTCTCTTTCATGTAACAATGGTGAAATTAGTATTCTGACTCTTGATATGAGGACCACAGGGTTGTATTACAGTCTATGAATTTTGATAGTCCTACTTAGATTTGGGGATAGTTTGGTAAATGCTGGTAACTATCAGAATTTTGCTGGAACCTAAAGTTTGGCAAATTAATCTTGATTTACACAATGGTCCTCTTGTTGCTTCTGTGAAAACAGCAATACTATTTTATAGTACCACACTTGTGCATTGTTCATAACTTAAACAGTTTTAAAAATAATAGAAATGCTCTCCACACTGATATTCACATCATCCTGTTTTCTGAGTTTCCTCTGGAAGGTTATTGCTTGCTTGGAGTTGTCTACCTGTGAGAAGCATCCCTCCCTCCAAGTGAAAGGAGTCCTTTCTGGTTGAGTGGAATTTCAAAGCATCTGGAGAACCCTAGCAGCTATTTAAGATCTTGTCTGATTCCTTAAATTCGTAGCCCCCTCATTAGCTTTTCTGCCTTATACTTTGCACACAGCTGGGGTCTCAGCCAGCCCGCCTGTATCAGGGTCTGCATGACTCACAGCAGCCTCCTTTCATTGCTTTTTCACAGAGCTGGGATACCCAAATGCATCACCACTGCCACTCAGCTTCTAGGCTCTGTTCTTCCTTATGATGGAGGTCAAATCCTGGCAGAGAGAGGAGAGATTACAAGAGTGTTACCCAGAGACTTCTCTTTGCTCATCGATCCTTGAATTGGTCCTGCAGTTCTTTGGAAGAGTTTTCTTTTTTGGTCATTTCCAACTCCCTGTAGGACCCCCTTCCCCCATTTGTCTTTTTCCCTTCCAGCTTCTAGCTTTACTTCTCAATGAGCATCTAATTGTAGTCAAGCACCCGCCCACATACAGAGTTGGTGTTGGTTGAGTGCTCAGCACATGGTAGCTCTCTGCTAAGTTTTCCCTAAGAGGAAGCCTAGAACATTGTTGTTATGGTTTGTGTTCAGATGGCCCCTGCAAGCCTCCAGCAGTCATGGAGGCAGCTGAGTCTGGTGTTCCCGATTGGTTTGTTGTCTGGCGCTGGAATTGGTGGTGTGAGTGCTGCGCCCAGTGGTGGAGCTGGCATACAGTGTAAGGGCGGGAAGAAGGTGTGTCTTTCCCCTTTCGCTCTTGTTTGCAGTGGCCATGAATGATTCCCCTGCCATGCCATCCTGCCTTGGAGCCAGCTGAGTATGGACTGAAACCCCCAAAACTTTAAGAAATAAACCTTCCTTTGCTTCACTCTGGGTGTCAGGTATTTTTTCTCAACAATGAGAGAAAAGTAACCAAGACAATTGCTGAGTTCATCACTCTGGATTATCCCAATTTTGTACATGAAAAAACAGACTGGAGAAGTTTTGCCTCTTGGCTAAGAATATTGCAGACCACTAGGCTACCTCGTAAGAGCACATAAATACCCAAACCTCTGGAAGGATAATTTCTGCTTGTGTTTTGGCCTGGTCCTCAGGAGGTGACTCAGGAGTGTAGGTCCCTTCCTGCTGGGAAGAGAGCACTCTACCTAGGTGGCTGTTCTGGATATCGCTGAAGGGAAAAGCAGGGCAGAGGGTCCTGGATGGTGTTTTAGGCCAGTGCCAATATAAGCCTCTTATCTTACTTTCACCACATGCCACTTGCCAGATTCAAGTCACTGAGTACCTGCAGCCTTGGCCGAGGAAGGGGAAACAGGTGGTGAACACCTTTTGCTGTCTGTGTCGGGTCTGGTGCCTTGTGCTGGCCTCCGAAGCTCAAGCTGTCGAACATCTTACTATACTCACTCTGGTGATGCAGCCGCATGGTGTGCTGAGTCCTTTCCTATGACCAATGTGTGATTCACCCCTGTGCTGGCCTTGTAGATTTTTCATGTTCAATGGATCTCTTCTTAAGACGTATTAGACAATTTTACCCAAATGTAGAAGCCTGCTTGCCCAAAATGGGGATTTTTCTACTTCATTTAGTTTCAAAAAATTATTTTTCTATAGAAAAACTACATTTCCTTCATGAAATAATTATTTGCAAGCTGATTAACATCAACTAATTGACCTCTATATAGTAGACATACACATTAGACCCTTGCAGTGGAAAGTATGTATTTGCTTTGAAAATTTATCCCACTCTGCTTTGATGATATTACAAGTTTAATCATGCAGAATTATCTCATCTGAGGAATGAGTTAATTTAAACTAGTTTCTTGTCACCAGAGAACACAAATACTGAAGGAAATCTTTCCTTAGTGATGTTGTTGCCTTAATGCTATGCTTGTTTATCTCTACAGATCATTTCTTCATAAGTGAAGATACTGTTTTCAGTAAAGAATATGCAGCTCAAATCTGCTAGTTATTTTAATATTTTTGCTTTAATTGCTATTTCAAATGTCCCAACAGTCACAAGTCATGTTTTGAGTCATGGTTAATGTAGAGGTTGTGAATGTAGAAGATTGGGTTTTGAATTGTTTCAATCAAAAATTCCCCTTTAATGCGTGCTTTGATTTTAATTACAATTGCTTGGAAGTAAGAGAAAATGTTTTACTGTGTGTTTTTAAAATTATAATTATTAGCACATATTAAGTGAACAACATAATATGTTTCCTTGTGGCATTTTCATACATACATATACTGTACTTTGAACATATGCACCCTCCCCATTATCCTGTCTTACTCCTTCTCCCACATCCCCATCCCCTTTTCTAATAGTTTCCTTTCCACTTTCATGTCACACCCCCTACACTGAGATTTCACATATGATAGAAAACATGCAGTCTGTTCTTTGTGAGTCTGGTTTATTTTGTTTAACATGATGATCTCAGTTCCATATAGTTTTTCTGCAAATACTATTATTTTGCTCTTCTTTGTGCTTAAGTAATTCTCCTTTGCATACATACACCACATTTTATTTTTAATTTTTTTATTAATGCATATTTGCTGTATATAATGATTACATGCATCTAAGGGATGTGTCCACATACATAGCACATTTTAATTCCTTTTTTTGATCCCCTTCCTTTCTCCTCCCCTCCCTCCAACCCTTCTTCCCTTCCATACTTACAAAAGCTCTATTTTCATTTTTTTAACTCTTCTTTCTTTAAATCCCTTTCCCTTCCTTCTCTCTCCACTCACCCATCTCTTGTTCTCCTTCCCATTTGAACAAGTTCTTCCTATTTACTAGAATCTCTCACCTATTCTGCTCCTTATTTATTCTTTGGATTTCTCACACAAGTAAAGTAATGCAATATTTAAACTTGTGTGCCTGATTTATTTCACTTAAGAGTATGGTCGTGTGGTACATCCATTTACCTAAAAATGCCTCAAATCTATCCTTCTTTATGGCAGAGTAGTACTCCAATGCATATGAATACTGTACCACATTTTCTTTACCCATTCATCTGTTGATGGGTATATAGGCAGCTTCCAAGATGTAGCTATCATGAACTATGCTACTATAAACATGGGAGTGCATATATCACCATAATATGATGTCTTTAACTCTTTTAGGAAGATACCTAGGAAGGGAACTGTTGGATCAAATGGAATCTCTAGTTTTAGTTTTTTGAGGAATCTCTGTACTGATATCCATAGTGGTTGTACCAATTTTCCCTCCCACTAATGGTGGGAAGGGTTCATTTTCCCCCACAGCTTTGCCAGCATTTTTTATTGGTTGACTTTCTGATAATAGCCATTCTTTCTGGAGTGAGATGAAACTTCAGTCTTGCTTTAATTTGCATTTCTCAAATGGACAGTAATATTGACTATTTTTTTATGTATTTATTGGCCATTTGTACTTCTTCATCTGAGAAGTGTGCATTTTTTTATTGGGTCTTTGATTGGGTCAGATGCACATTTTTTGATTGGGTCTTTAAATTTGTGAGGTCTAATTTTTGAATTATATATATATATATATATATATATATATATATATATATATATATATATATAT